>OZ026615.1:74821708-74834208 GCA_964020975.1 Hermodice carunculata | reverse complement strand
AGCATGCATGGCCAGAAGGCTGCCTATGAGACAGATTAAAGCAAATTTATTATGAATGCAAAATTGTTGTCTAGCACCATGGAGGTCCATTTAGCTTGTAATAAGCAGTAGAAGCCCTGGACGTGTATTGTTGGGAAATTCAGTGAATTTAGCATACATTGAAACTCCCCAACTTTTGTTTGCATGCTATTGGTTTTGCCAGATGTCTCAAACCTGCATGTGTAAGTTTGAACTTTATGTCGATAATACTTTTGAAGATTTAGGTCTTTGAAAACTTTAATAGCCCCCAATTTGCAAAATTTTAAACATCGTGTCTATTTTAAACCAGGTGCTTAATTTCACCGGCAGGTCAGTCACCATGGCAAGTTTGGTGGTTATCGGAATTAAAGTGTCCGCGAAAAACTCCGGACAAATTCGGTCGTAAAGAAAGAAAGAGAGAACGAAAGAAAGAATTCCTGGAAAAACAAAATGTCTTGGTGCCAGCGCAGACATAAGGGTTTTCATGCTGATGTAAACACTAGACGATGGAACATGTAGATTATACTGCTTTCTTCAGCGGCTGATCGAGTTATGAGACTAAGTCAATAATCAAAAGGTGTTTACTACAAAAACCGTAGTCATGTTGGTCCTTTTCTGTGGCGTTTAGTGAATATGTATAGATGTAATGCTAAAAATGAAACACAAAGGAAAATATAAAACAGACGACATTTTAAATTCAGTCCTCGAAGACCGCTTTGCTCGGTATATTTTTTTATAGATGAATGGATAAAAGTTTGCAAGTGCAAATTTTGGCACGCAAGTTTTACCATAGTCTGCTATGTCGATTATATTCTCCCTTTTCCATACAGTTTTACTGGAGAATATACTGACACCCGTAGGGTGCGATTGATCAAAACCTACAGAGAGGAAATGAAGTCGATGACGATGATTCATGATGCGTGATCATTCAGGGTGGGCCTGGCTCGATTCTCTCCACCCAAAATATGGGTCGACAGCGACCGATGACTTCGATCTCAGTCTGTTTTTGTCTTTATCGCATTATTTAATAGAATATTCCTGGAAATCACTCTGGACATAGAACTTGATAGGAGACCTTAATACCAATCCATGCTGGTGGTCAATGACCTGTTTCGGTGTATTCTAGTGGTAGACGGCCTCTGAAGAGTCGTGCACTCTTATTTCATGATAACTTACAAAATGCAACCTTGAGCTGGTCAACCGTAACTTGCATGGTCCACTGGAAGCATTATTCAACCGAGCATCTGGTGATAAGTAGTGTCACGGACTTAACGCTTTGACAACCATAGAAAGAAGTGCTCCCCATGCAAGATATAACAGTTCAGACCACCAGACTTTAGTGGTCTCCAAAGTACCAATATCAAATGTGGCTAACGAAAAAACATAAAACGATTAGACTGACCAAAATATAAAAAAGAAGAAAATTAATTTCACACCTGAACTTAAGGGCTACTTATTAGTACAACGGATAGTTTAAGTTTTCTTGGGTTTGTATGAGCAACAACTACAGACAGTACAGATAAGACCAACTTTTTTCAGGCCCTGGACTCCTGCCACGTAAAAATCTCTGATAACGAAAGTGTGTTTTCACCTTTTTGCTCAACTTATTCTTTTTAAAATTCTAACTTGACAGATTTTCTTAATTTATCAAGGTCTGACTGTTTTATTTTGGCTTTAATTTGTTTTAAATCTTGATTTTAGTTAGGAATACTTCATGTTGTCTTGGAACAAGTGTAGTTTATTAATTTTTACAGAACTCTGGTTAATTATGCATAGCTTAGTAGAAATAAAAACATACACATTAAAGGTTATTTTTACTCAGTTCTCTCTCTCTCTCTCTCTCTCTCTCTCTCTCTCTCTCTCTCCACACACACACACACACACACACACACACACACACACACACACACACATACTCAACAATACAAATGGTATGAACTGTCGAATTGAGCTGAAAATGGTTTTCATCGAAGAAGGAAATCTTTGCCCGCATCTCTAAAGTTAATAGGTTTCCTTCAGAATTAACGTTAATTATTTAAATGTCGATTTCGGAGGTGTCTGTGGAATTAAAGTTCAGATATTTCCAATATTTTTGGTGGAGATCGCCTTGTTTTATTTTTGTTTGTTTGGTTTTTTGTTGTTTTTTGTAAGGGGGGGTGTTTGTTTTTATTTTGTTTGTTAGTCTTTTCCGGACACACAGTCCTGCATTGTTGACCTTTTCTGAGAAAACCGATCGACTGGGCTGATGTGTATCTTACATCTGTACCTTGGCGGGGAGGGGGGGGGGGGTTATACGAAGAATATATATATGTGTGTGTGTGTGTGTGTGTGTGTGTGTGTGTGTGTGTGTGTGTGTGTGTGTGTGTGTGTGTGTGTGTGTGCCTTCACAAAGCTTCGCAAGCATATTTTGCTTGGTGTCACACGAATATAAAATGTAGGTAACCAGTAAATGTACCCCAGCTGTAGTATTTAAACTGGTTTTCAATAAGGGAACACAATGTTTGAAAAAAAAAACAAGTGTACGTAGGCCTGTGTCAAGGAGACGGGGCCATTGCAGATAATTACGCCCCCCAAATCATATTTAGGCCTAATGTGCACATCCCCTTTTTGTTTCTGTTGTTCTGTGTAATCTGCGCTAGGACCGATGGGTCTGTGCTGTGCCTTGTTGTTGCCTTCGTCCGATAGCGTTTACATGCACTGCCCGAGGCAAAACATACTTCATGTCTCTTATTTCCGGGTAGCTTTTAACCAGGCGAGTAAAGACTTGCGAACAAAAATATCTTTGTACTGCAGACAAAAACTGCACATACAACACAACATCGTACCACGATCATTGTAATAAACGTATGCTCATGTCATCTCAAACTAATTTTACATTCCGAATAAAAAATACTGCAGTTCATACGAGGTATTGACACACTGCGCTACAATGAAAAATGCGATCCAACAGGTTTGCAATGAAAAAAGAGGCAACGTATGAAACATGATGATAAACCTGGCGGGCGCGTTAGTTTCTGGGCCTTGCGAACAGGACAGTGTTTTTTTTCCCTTTGGCCTATGCCCTTTATATTTATGTGCTATAATGCACACAAAGTGTATTTCTTTTAGAGTATATACATGTATACAGCAAATTAAATATTCCTGTTTATTCTGAGCATATTATTCCGGTAAAATTAAAGATCTGAATCCATGGTAGAGACTTGAACATGAACTGTTACGATATTTAGGCTACTGACCACTCTATTCTGTTTGCTTCATATGCACTAAGCTCAAATTAAGAAGTATTGATACTTTAATATTTGAACCACAAAATACATGCTCTTACGCCACAGGAGTAAAAACATTGATTTCCCAACTGCTGTGAAAATGTAAAGCGTCACATGCAGCTACTAAAAGGCCCGAAGATTTAAACAACTGGTCCATCGACGAACGCATGTACAATTCCACAACATATCACACAATGTCTTCGCATACAAAAACATCACAATAACAGTGTCGTTCAGTTTGCAAAAGATGTATTTTTGAAAATTGTTTGACTGCAGCACGCCCGTCAGAATTGATCTTGGGGACTCAGTACCAGGGAAGTTCAATTTTCAGAATCAAGTTGTTCTAAACATTAATTTATCGATCAGTAATAACAGAGTCGTGCGAGTTGATCTTGTACTCGTCCCTGAACAGATCACTTATATTGTTTGTTACACTGAAATACTTTTTCTGAATACATGAACATTCATGCCATTGCAATGGACACAGTATGTGGCCTACATATCCACCGACCCATGTACCCAAACAGTAAGTATAATGGGTGCACCCAATACGGAATCGTGAAAACATGGAAATAAACTTACCTGTTGAAGAACCAATCACACATAAAAATGATCCGAAAAATACCCAGAGTTTGACCAGGGCTGGTGGTTTAGGGGCCATTTTGCGCAGGAGACGCAGCCTTTGGTGTTATTTTTCTGCCCTCTTGGAAGTGATAACCAGCGTGATCAAACTTCCAATGTGGCACCCTTTTCCTTCCTACATTACATGAGTTCAACCGACCATTGTGTTGTATCCTACTTGAGCCTTGCTCACCCGAATAAGCAGTGACAGAGCGGCCGCTTGCGTCCACCAAAAAGCACCATAGCCCATCGCACAAAGTCAAAGTTTTATAAACAAACAAGAATTGTTTATTTAAACATTTATCCAGGACTGGGGCTGATATGATATTGGGGAAAAGTCATGGTTTATATGTTTCTTTGTGCAAAGAAAGTTAACGGCTTTGTGCATATATGCATGCGCGCACACATTTTACCTGAACAAAAAAGGCAGAAGACTTACTTGAGCAGGTTAATTACATGTACCTGCATTCAAGAATATTATGTTGACCAAAAACAAAAACGAAACAGAAAAATGAAATGGGCGGGGAGTGGGGGGGGGGGGCACTGAAGTAAGAGGTCACTCTTTACGTTATTTTAAAAGCGTGTGCAAAACACAGATGACCCATGCATGAGCTGAAGCTGACAAAATATAAAGGGCAGTTCGAAGGAAAATCAGTTTGCCCCATTTATATTGAAGTTCTACCAATACAAATCGTAGTAGGAATATTAATGTGAAGTAAATGCAATTTTCACATTCCAATTTGACCATCGCTTTTGAATATTTCGCTGCATGTTTCATGCTAGCCGTTTTGTCTATTTTTGAAAATTTGTGGAAAATTTGTATTGATACAACTTGTGAAATTGCTTTACTTTCGCGAGAATAATTTATCATCGCTGTTATTTTATTTTCTCTTTTTGTGCCATCAGAGAAATGAGCAAAAACAATATGGCGAAATAAATTGAGTGGATGTTTTCAAACATGCTTGTCAGATTCAACAAACCGACACGCTGTTACGCTTTGATTTTTCTCTTTTGGATATCAAAACTTGCGTATGTGTTTCTCATGGATTAGCCTTTGTTTCATAAACGAACGAATCCATTTGATATCATTGTTACATTCAGTATTGTAAATAAATTCAAAATTATTGTGACTAATTATGCCTGATGCTGCACAAGATTGAATCCACAGTTTTCTCGACTAGCTGTGTTCTAAAGGTTTTGCTGCAAGATTTCCATGTGAAATGATCCGTAACCGTGCAATGGAAAAGACAAAACGTAAAGAATTTACAATTCAAACTACTTAATAGTGCCGAAGTGCAGGGACCCCTACGCCCGCATAAAAAGTGAGTCTCTGGACATTGCAGAGATGCTGCCTTGCTCCCGTGGCATAAGATTCAAGTAGTGTCATAATATTCTACTTGGAGCGCAAGCCAAAAACAAAAGCCAAAAAAGTAAAACAAAAAAAAACAAAAACAAAAAAAAAAAACAAAAACCCAAAAAACAAAACCAAAAAAACAAAAACAAAACAAACAAAGAAAAGAAAAACAAACAAACAAATAACCAAAGCACCCCACCCCCAACCCCCAGCATGACTTTTCCAATGGAGAAGCATCAATATGTAGACGCTATATGGCTCGGCTAGCAGAAGTCAGACTAAGAGTGACCTGTACATTGTGTCCGAATTGCTTTATTGAATCACTTTCCTTGAATATACAATCCATTGACATAAAAAGAAAGCTCATCATTCATTGCCTTGTTTTGCAATACAATGGATCAATGTGCCAACAAGAGGAAAAGAAGTTTCTTTCTCACTTTAATATTAACATGTATTGGGTCCGATCTAATCTCAGTAAGCCTATAACTGTACGTCATCATCAAAAGTAAAGTTTGTCTACTAGGCTTGTCGGCCTGCTTGAGTAGAAAATCAAAGTAAAGCTCCCTGGACTTATTTCTGTCATAATTCTTTCCCACATTCTCAAAACATTTCAATTGTTTGAACACCGATTCATTGGTTCCAAACATTTCAGAAACTGATTCTGATTGCAGAGTTGATAAGAGACAGAGTTACAGTTTTGCCAGAACATAGTATTCAATATCCCTAACCGTTGCAAACGGTTGATGAAAGCTTCACGGGATAGGGAAAGTTCTGCACAGACCACTGATGGTGTATTAGTTTTAATTTCCGAAATAGACCAACTGCGTCCGCGAGCGTATAGCTTGAGAAAAGATTTCCTTGTTCTTGGTACTATCATCATGGTTTAATGAAATTTGTCCAGGAAGGTGATAAAAGGAGAAGTTTGGTTCTGGTTACCCATGTAACGGAACAAGCAGAATGGGGAGAAAAAAGTCACTTCCCGTGTTGCGTGACCTCTGACCTGAATCTACCCGTGGGAAGTTGTACTGAGATAGTGAGTTGGTTTATTTCCGTGCAGATCCATCAATTGAAGTGGCGAAGAAATAAAAACCAAGGCGATGGCTAGAAAACCTAATATCTGTCATCTTCCTAATGAATGACACAGTGGTATTTGTCGTATCACTTGATGCTTCAATTGAACCGATTTCAAGGATATGAAATATAGATATTAGTGAAAATACACCCGGAAAAATACCAATCTCTAACAGTGAACAGCTAAGAAAAAAACAACCACAGCAATGTATTGAGAGTAAAACTACAATAAAAAGTCAAATTAACGTAAAATTCCCAGACGTTTTAAATTTAATAATCGCGTTTGAACTCTTTGCAGTCTTTGCAGAAAAAAAAGCAGTTTGGGAAAATGCTGTGAAAGTCTCCATCATGTGTGGTTGTAAGACTTTGACGATTGATTTACAAGTAGCCAAAACCATACATTTTAACCTTGAAAAACCTTCTCGCTGTTAGAGAACCTATGTATAATGACATTGTGTTTCAGGAACTCGGTATCTCGAAAGTAGAAGGATTCATCCTGGACGAGTGAAGTATGTTCTGGAAAAATTGGTTCCTTGGAGAAGAATTCAAAAATTAATATATGCATAAAGTAATTGAACTTGCAAGTCAGATCAGATCACCACGGGGACTTCGCATGAAAGAAATACGGGAGACAGGCACTGATGAGTTGAAAAAAAGAAACAGACAAGGTAAAATTGAATATATGAAATTCTGTATCTACAAGAAGGCAAAGCTGCGGGGCGTGTCACTTGTCGCGCTTTACGTCATTTGATGTAAGGGGGTGGAGTGTTCACCTGTTGACGTTAATTTGTGCACAGTACAACAAGCAGGTAAAAAGAAAGAAAGCAACAAACAAACGAACAAACGATACTATATGCTTTCATGAGGCAGTGATAGACAGTTTGGCATACAAGCAAAATAAATCAATAATTTTATTTCCTATTTGTTTCAAAATCTTTAGGCTTTAAAATGCAGTGTACATTTACTCTTTTCATTTCACTTTGCAGTTATTAAGCATTAAAATGTACCGGGCTTTTAAAAACTACTGAGAAATTGTACACTTAAAATAAGTCCATTTAGAGTACACTATTTGGTCCACAATTCTAGGATTGTATACTTCCCTCAATATCGATCTCAATCGTACATTGGGAATATATGTTTGATTGCACATGCAAGGAAACTGGGAAATTTATAATAATTTCCAAATTTGTTGATAATACTTAGGGGAGACTGGGGAGAACTGGGACAGGGGTAAACTAGGACACCCTTCGTATCTTTAATTTAGGTGAAAACCAACCAAGCGCCTGCTTACATCTATAGTTGGGAACCTTTGACCTGGTTCTGTACCAGGAGACTGAAGCAGCTGGGGGCCTACATGAAAGTAGAAACATGTTTTCCCATTTTATCCGCCCCCCCCCCCAAAAAAATCATTTAGCTTCTCATATTTTTTGTTTTTCTCTAGATTCAGGGTGGTCTCTCTAGAGAGGTCAGGTAAAACTGGCAATTGAAGCACAGTTTATAGAAAATTACTTCTATCCTGTAACCAAGCATCTTTGCAAAAGTGCGTTTTTTACTGAAATTTTTGCAAAAGTTGGACAATATTATTGCAGTCACAGTACGCTGTTGTGTAGTCTTGTCTATCACAGAGATAACTTAATTCCTGAGGGTCAGCCAAAATGTCCTATTTAACATTACCCATGTGGTAAACTCAAATAGACTTTTCACGAAAGCGGTAAACTCATGTAGATTTTTCAGAAATAATTACTGTTAATTTAGTTGTCCAAGTTCTCTCACCACATTGTCTTACTTTGCCCTGTGGGTGTCCCATTTCCCCCTTTCTCCCTGAGAACACTCTTTTTTGTTCTATGCTCCAAGGTCATATATATGCGCACAGGGTTCTATGCAAGTAGTTTACTTTGTGCCCCAACTTTCTTTTAGATATATTACCGCCACATGAAGCTGGTCTGCTGAATAGTAAGAATTTAAAAAAATCGCATTCCTTTTATAGTGTCTCACTTCTCCCCAGTCTCCCCTACCTATCCTCTACATTTGGTATGATCTCTCTGATATTGTATCCACTCCAAAGCTCTATCCCATCAGAAAACATTCTCCGTATATGGTCCACTGGACTAGAGGCCACGTGGCGTCCTCTACCAGTTGACCCAGCGCCCAGTACCTGACCTTTGGTATTGATCACATCTGTTTCTTGCAGCAGAATAACCATAGAATGATCTGATGTGGGGTAGGCTGGGATGGCCACTGTGAAGTGGGTACATAAGTATACTAACAAATATGGAAATTATAATAAATTTTCCAGATTTGTGTTGTAATACGTGTATATTACCTATCCACTACATTTGGTTGATGTACCGAGAAAGTGGAGGAGGCAGATCATTCAGACTCCAGGACAGAACAATTGGACCTCAAAAGGCTCCACTCAAAAGAAGTACCTAAAGGGACTCATAAGGATGACATTGACATGGCAGGCCAGCCCCATCAGGAAATGATAGCTAGTCAGAGGATCCTGAACTACATTATGGCTCACACTTTGACGCTTCAGCAATGCTTTTAACGGCAAGACGTTGTCCCTCAAAGTAAAACAGGTCTCTAAAGTATAAGTTGAAGTAAGCCTTGTGTCACCTCCACTGACATGTTGCCATTACGTCGCCAAATGTGATCAGCTTTAGGACATACCAGGAGGAGGCAATGGCTCTGGCCTCATGAACTCTGATTTGGTGCTTTTGTTTGAGCTCTAGGATTTTGTCTCCTGCTAAGTGGGACAAAATGATTGCCTTCATGACCGAGCCAAAGATAGCATTCAGATTCCTGGTGCATCAGCTGAAACCAATGCCTTTTCCCTCAAAGACAGAAATAATGGGCATCTACCATTCCTCATGTGAATTTGTTCTTTTTGTATAGAAATTAAGCACTCTAACTCGACAAAGCAATTTATCAGGATCCCATTGAGCCAATGCAGCAGACAGAGCTTTGATGGAGAAGCCCAAAAAGGCTGATCAGGAGCCTGTGTTTTACTCATGAACAAAAGGGTAAGGTTATTAAAGTACTCCCATGCAGTCCTCCAACCAGCCAAACATAGAATGCCCAAAGGCATATATTTCACCTCTTCTGACCGCAGAGGTCAACATAACAAAAAGACTGTCTTATAAGACAGATAATCTTACCCAAGGGTGTCGATGTTCTTACATTCAAAATCCAGGAAACAAAGTCTGATGAGAACCATGCTTGAGCTGACATTAGCAAGTTCCATTTTTAGGATGGAAGAAATCACTGACCTATAGCCTGCTACAGTGTGAACCTCCAAACCTGGTTCAAAAAGACATATAAAAATGCTATGTCCTAAATAGAGGCCTTCCGTGGGTCTATTTCCAGTTCCTGTTGTGCACATAGTTTGACAAACTTAGCCCACCTGGAATCACACACTTTCAGAGAAGTGGTGCTAAGTTTGCTTCTGGCAACTCCTGCTGCGACCTTGCCTGAGAATCTGACATCGGCAAAGTATTTTGGAACAGTCACCAAATATGAAGATGAAGGATGGCTGGAGGGGAAGCTTAGGCTGAGCTCCAGGATCTCCATCACTCATGGCCTCCCGGGCCACCAGGGGTCAATTAAAATTAACTCCACTTTCTCTGGCCTGATCTTCTTCAAGACTTGCAGGTTAAGGGGAGTAGGAAGGTAGGCATAAGCCCACATGTTCACCCAGCTTATGGAGTGGGCATCCATCACCCAAGCTAGCTTGTCCTGTATTGGCAAGATGAAGGTTGGTAGTTTGAGAGTGCTTTTCATGGCAAACAGGTCTATGTGAGAGGTGCCAAAAAGGTTCTAGAGAGACCTGACCACCTAGGGGTGTAGCAAACATTCCTTGATGAGGGAAGTGGCCCTGACTCAGTAAAAGTAAGAACATAACCTGCACGTACTAGACTTAAAATATACTGATATCCAGTGTACTAGCACCACCTGTCTCAGAGTATAAAAACCTGGCCCCCACCAGCTGGGATTCCTGGGTAACAGGAGCACCTTGTGGATAACGTGGTTCAGGTCTGAACAGTCAGCTAGCCTGCACAAAAGCTGAATCTGGGCTAGAGCTTATATATCGGATCTGGACAATGACAGCAGAGCAAACCAAATGTCTGAGATCATCCTCTCAATGATCTTCATCAGTTAGTAAACTCCATGGGGCAACTTCATCTGTGGGCATTGAGTTGGGAACCCCTTGTGTGCATGATGCAGTCTGAAGTATCAGCTGGAATCAGAATGTGGCATATCTGTGGCAGATTTCTTGGTTTTGGATGTCCAATGAGCCTAACTCATAGGACTAACCAGCTGGTGAGGACTGCAGCTGCTCAAACATAGCCTGGGTTGCTCCCCGATGTGAGTAGAGAAGGAAATGGCCACTTGCTCCTGCTCCTCTGACTTCTGGTACATCAGACTTGGTGCCATGGGTCAGTGCTTCTGCAGCATTTCCAGGCCTTGAGTCCAGAAATGATCAACAATTAGGTCAATATTGTGAGCTGTCACTGTTGCATCAGGCAACTCTTTCATGTTCTCTCCCTCAAAGTCATCATACTTTCTCTTCCTGGTGTGGAGACAGGTGGTCATGTCTTGGCACATCTCCTTAATGGTCTCTCCTGCTACCATGTTTGGTGTGGTCAGTAGAGGGAGCTGCTGGTGTTTCTGCAAGAAGCACAATGACTTCATGCAAAGGAAACAGCTCCATAGGCAGGACTCGAACCCTTCTTCATAGTCATCAAACACCAACAGCATGGAGGAGAGGGATTGATGGAAACTGTACCCAGTTTCTTGGTGGTTAAGTGTCCCATTTAGATGAAGGGTCTTGTAATGAAGACCGTACCTGGTTCCTTGAAGAAGATGTGGACTGAACCTGGGCCTGTGGCCATGAAAGGTACTATGGTGGAGAAGAACACAGTGACAGAGAATGTGCATTGCCCCATAAAGGTGAAAGGATCAGTGATGGCGAAGGGAACATGACTGGTGAGTGAGCCTTCTTGCCCACTGGGTGGTGCCTAAGGTGTGCTGTAAGTAGTTTATTCGATGGGGCATGGATAGGGTTGGTATCGGGTGACACAATGAACAGGAGTGAAACTTAGATCTGGTACACTTCTTTCTGCTCTTCTTATGCCTATGATGGTGTCAGTGCTTGTTCTGTTCAATCTTCTCCCTGGACCAGTGTTCCCTGAAGCAAGTTTATGGAAACACCAGTGAAGCTGGGGATTCATCTAAAATTGTATCGACTCCAAAATTCTATCCAAGCAGAAAATATTTTTCCAGGCATTTTCCTCTAGAATGGAGGTCATGTGACACAGACTACCAGTTGACTGCAACACCTAGTACTAAACCTCTGGTATTGACCAATCACATTAATTTCCTCTCTTTGGCTGCTTCGTATTCTTGTCATGTTCTACTCTGTAGACCTTTTATGCTGCATTTTATTTCATTTGTTGTCATTATCAGCTGTTTTCTACATTGATTTGGTAGATTAGTGATAGTGCACCAACTGGCAAGGTAGGCCAAGTGATCCACACAGGCCCAGCAAGTATTGTCACCATATCTGTGCCAGTCTCTGGTGCTGCCTCAGCTACATCCAGCAGCAGGATGCTTTGCAAGAGACCACCAAGCTAAGGCACAGCTAATCTACCTGTTGCCAGTTCCAGTTCACATGGCCTAATCCAGAGTGAGTACAGTCATTGTACAGACAGGTACTGTTGCTAGTGCCACCAGTACAGCCTCCTCAGGACCAACCATTGTCTTCACTGCCCAGTTCCAGAGTGCAACATCACATATAACTACACATGGAGCCAGATATAAATAGTCTGTGAGGTCAACCAGAGCATCGGGATCCTTGGTTTCTGCATTGGTAGCCCCTATGTCTGTCTTTGATGAGGCCACAATCCAGGCTTTAGTGGCCTGGGCCTACCACAGCAACAACCACCAGCTTTCTTGCAGCTGCAAGCTCCACTGTGGGAGCAGGCACTGCTTATAGGACTTTAATAATATTTCAAGGGTTTAGAGGGCCAGTTTAAAAACACCGGTAGCCTGTTATGGGTGACTACCTATCTCAAGTCAGGAGTGAAATTTGTTTGCTTCATCTAGGTATTGAAGGCTTAATGTTAATGTTTTGGAAATTGTTGAATCTCTGCCATTGCTATATTTAA
>OZ026615.1:74631708-74819208 GCA_964020975.1 Hermodice carunculata | reverse complement strand
GTCAGCAGACCAGCACCAAACACGTTTTTGAAATCTAAGGGTTAACACAAGCTTTGCTTTAATAAATTTAGATTTGCCTTATTCATTAACTTTCAGGTGTACCACAGACTTGAAAATTGAAAAAAAAAATCTGCACCGAAAGTTTGAAGGCAGTTTCTCTGCATATATTGAAGTGGGAGTTGGAGCTCATGGGAAAATACACAAAAAATGATGGAGAGTCCCTGATAAGATGGCTGCTTGGATGGCAACTGGCAAAATTGTGGCATTTTACTAACAAGAGCAGGCGGACAACAGGGTTTATAAGACTTGCGTGCACATATGCAAGATAAGCATCCCAACAAAGGGTTTGGTCAACCAGAATAGATAATCTGGTCAACCCTGGTCTGCATGTAACATTTTGTATGCGCGACATGCAATCTGACATTCTTTTTGCTCTTTTTTTAGGGGAGGGGAGTATAAACACACCCTGCACCTGCTATATAAGTATATAATCAGAATCAAATGCAGGCCAATTAAAATTTTACCTCACCAACTGTAGCAGCCCTCCCCGTATATTGGCAAGCTAATCCTAGATGTTCACTTCCCTGTCTTACATTGTGACCAGGAGAGATAGTATGGACTTTTAATTGTGGAAGTGGGTCAATTAAAACTAGATAAATCTGATGGAAAAGCAACTAGAAGGTCATACTTCGTCCACATTGTCATGCTGAAGTTTATCGTTTCACAAAACATCGTTATCATATGCACGGATCAGGATAGAAACTTTCAGTTCAGATAGTACATCGATTCAGGACTTTCCCCCACAGGTGACCACTGTGCCCAGTGATTTTCTCACCTCTAATGCCTAGAGAAAGCCCCTTTGTTGGCGCAGGACTACTTGCTTGTTTATTTTTAACATAGGTACTTGCCACAGAGAAAGGTTTACATGGTAAAGTAACATGAATGTCTAGGCTGAACAAGTTAAAGTATGCAAGACTATTTTCGGGCAGTAAATCTTGCCTAATCAGAGAAGACGCCCAAGCAAATGACATTAGGCAAAGGTTTACAAATATGTGGATACATTGTTTTTCATGCATGTATAATAGGTAATAATTATTCTGACATGTTACTTGTTCGGTAAAAATCAGAAATGACAACAGTGCGACATAATACACAAAACTTCCAGTCTATCAAAGAAATGTACACTCCAACCATGTTAGTAAGGAATCCAACCAGTGGCTCTAAAGGAGAAGTAAAATGTGGCAAAAGCTTCCATGCACACAGTCACTGACATAAGTTCCACGGGTCTAACACCCCAGAGCAAACCATTAACAAAGGGACGGCAAGATGTACGATGCATGCTGGTGAATAGATGAGTAACAGTACACAATAGATCATAGTATTGAATATTTAGATGACACTGATCTAATAATGTGATAAGTGCAGCATCCGTGACACATTTAACATAATCCATTGAAGCAATGTTTTGACAGAATAAACATCCTATGGATATAAAGCTCCCATTGTTAGAATGCAAGTGTTCTTTGATATTTACATAATGAGGTGCATTGTCAGCATCATATACCTCTAGTTCCCTTTCCTTTTCATCAAATTCTGCTTTTGCATGTGTCTTCTGTGGTTCAGTCTACCTCCTCACCAGCTGGGAGCTGGTGGTGCAGCTAGGGGGTGAATGTTCCATTTGACTTTGTTGACCTTTTAGAGATGCAGTTCCCATTAGGCTCTAATACTTCGAAAAGACAAGACGCACATTCATAAAATTCCAACCCAACAACGAGAGCAAAGAAAATCCAATGTTCTGTTTGACCTGTCGTCAATATATCTTTTCCATATTATTGAACACCCATTTTCGTTTACACTCTCCACAGTACGTGTTCTTAAAAGGCACTTCAGTAATTTCTAAATATTTCCTGACAGGCTTTTATCCTGTTTTAGTGATTGTGATGCTTTCTGTGAAGAGTTGAAAGTTATGTCAAAAGGGTGAATAATTTCTGTTTCTTTCGACGCCAGTCCAAGCTTTGTCCAAATGGAAAGTGTGTTTGTTTTTTGGCATTATATACTGGCCTGCAAATGTTGAGCAACAGGTCCTGTTTTATTGTACATACAGCAAATATGAGAATGATACCATATTATAGCATTTCAATATGAATTTAAACTTTGTGCTTCTTGGTATCAAATCTAAAAAGTCACACTTGGGTGCCACCAAGAGTAAATCCTTCTTTTTTTTTTTTTTTTTTTTTTTTTTTTTTTTTTTTCGTTTTTTTTCCCCCTAAAATGGCAAGTTTTGTTTTCTAGGCATGTGAGGTGCAATAAGTTAGGGACATTTGCCTGTGTGATTCCAATATATACAGTACGGAGTGCTAATTGTACTCATGCAGCTTAAAACAATGGCTGTTACTTAACATCTTGTGCCCATCTGGTGCCTGTAATGACATGGAGGTGGCTGGATCAACCTGCATATGACATGTTTATGACAGTAGTTTGAAATGCAACTTTGTGTGCAGGTATGCCGCAGACTTTTGGTTGGAAAAGCATTAGGCTGGGCAGCAAGAGGCCTGTATTGCAGACAAGGAGGTTGGGTGGCTGCTGTAAAATTTCATGTGCAACTGTACCTTATAAAGCTCATCGTCGGTGACAAAAGTGGCTTGGCAGTTTGGTCAACTTCAGCATCACAGGAAAAACTTTAAACATAAAACATTCAGGGCAAATTAGAGGTTCATCATCCTAACCGGAATCTTCATTCTTTATTCTGCTTATTTAATACATGATGAGTGAGCTTGGCCTGGTTCATATACCACTGGACATTGATATTCCTGTGTAGCCAATAACATCCAGTTAATATGTCTTGTGGTTCTTCTAAATCCGTTAACTATTGTATCTTACCACGATCAACAATGAGTTTAAGGTGTCAGCCTTTCAGATAAGAAGCGATGTACTTGAATACCAGTACAGCTGCCAGCATATTTAGTGGTACAACAAATTATTTCCTAAAAATTTCCATCATTATAATAACCCTTTCTTCTCCATCAGTGCTTAATTGGGATAACATCCTTGCAACCAATAATTTGGAGCCAGCTGTGAAAAACGAATCCTTCTCAAAGTCTTGGTGGACTAAAATTGGGGATAATATCAATTTTGACTTCAGGTTGTCTAATGTTACTTGACAGTGATTTGCTTGCATGAAAGGTGTGTCCTTTTTAATTAACCTATTTGCCAAAACTAGGGACAGATAATTTCTGCAACACTGTCAAAAAACTATAGAAACCACAAAAACCTGAGACTTGGTATAGACTTTTATTATCACGAGGCATTGGGTATTTCTGACTGGCTTTGAGCTTTTCAGGATCAGGTTTTCAGCCACATGTTCATACAATATGCCCAAGATATTTCAATTTAGATATCATGAAGTGACACCTTTTAGCTTAAGCTTTGTATGAGCAGAACGTAGGCAGTCAAAAACATCCCTTAAATTGTGTAAATGTTCTATACAGCTGCTGATAAAGACCGAAGAATTATATTGGTAGACTAAACATGATTTATAATTTGGTTCTCAACGCACATCAATCAGTAACGTGAATACGAAACAAAGTACCAAAAGCAGTATTGGTACGTGAGAAACAAAATTTAGTATTAACAAGATATGAGGCAATATGTCAGTTTGACTTTGCCAAAGTGCATGCTGGATTCTGTCAAACATAGTGGTAATGTATGGGGACTTGATCTCAAAGTGATGTATTTACTTACATCTCTGTTATGGTTGATCCTAGACCCAGGGTTACTTTTTAACGTCAGAAAAACTTCTATGGGGTTTACTTTTGGTAGTGTTAATGTTGACCTGGAGTGACCTGGCCTTGTCAAACTGTCACTGACTCTTCATATTCAGCAAGAAGCCTGCAGAGAAGGAGGAACAGCTTGTGCTTTGTGCAGGGACTATCCATTTTGCGCTTTGCACTGTTTGTAAACGAAATAATTTTGTCTTTTGTATATTTAATGTTTATCTTAAGCACGTCCACGAAGACATTTGTCGAGCACATCTCCAGCATGATTCCCCCAAATGCAACATTTGCAGACATTGTCTGGGAACATTTGGATTTGATTTGACTTTATTCTGTTAATCATCACAAAATATAAGTACACAGAGCAGAAAAGTACAACCTCTGAAAAGGAGCTTAGAATAAAAAGAAAAAAAGTTGAATCATCCAAGCTTTCATGAAATGATGACTACCTGGGATATGAACACAACAAAGTCGTTAAGGCTTATTAATGTGGTCCCTGGTTGTCCTAAGACTGGGCCGCTCGGAAGAGTGGATTTGGATTGATTAGCAATCTAAGAGTATCACAGATATGCTTTTAAAATAAAAAACAATTTAATTAAACCGTATTGTCTAAAAAGCATGACATTAGTTAGATGTTTATTCACTACAGGTTTGAAGGTAAGGATCGAGTTCCTCGACTTAATTTCTGAAGGCAACTGCAGTCTGTCTGAAGACCTAATGGGACCCCTGAATTTAATTTTACAGATAACACCACATCTTTACATTCAAATGCACTTGGCCCATATGATTTTTCTTTGCCTTGCCAACTCACACAGTTTTTCAAATAATGACATGACACAATGCATATGTTTTTCCTTCATTAAAACTGCTTAAAATACTGTATTTGTGGGAGTGAGTGAAAAATTTGAAAAAATTGTGTGAGAAGGAAAGGCAAAGAGAAATCATAAATATAAAGATATTGTGTTATCTGTAAAATTAAATTCAGGGGTCCCATCAGGTCTTCAAACAGACTGTAATTCCACAGTTTGATAGAAGAATGAAGGAAGCATTTCAAACCAGGCCTCCCCCAACTCTTGAGACCACAACGGAATCCACACTCGAACGAGTAAAATGTAAACGTCACCTGTCCGGACCATACTTTTTCTTTCATGTAGTCCGGACAGGTGCCCTTCACTATCTTAAACGTGTGTCAGCTTGTTTCTATGTAACTGTTGGCCCCCACAGGGCGGAAAATGGTTAAATAAAGAACTTGAACTTGTTTTGTTCTACTCTACTTGAAACATCCAGCCATCCAAGATCGGAAATTTGTTCAGCACCAATATGCGCTCATGCCTTCCAGTCATTGATAAGGCGAATCATTTTGTTTTGAAAAATTTGGATTTCTGTTTTGTGTTCTATGTCAAAGTGCTGTACCAAGCCGCACATGCCGTAGTCCTTGCCTATACAAAATATTGAGTTTAGAGGTGATCTTATTCAAGGCAGACTCTGCATGACCTTCTCCAGAAACATTCTGGTCCAGTAGCATTCCCAGATATTTGATCTTAGAGGATGATTTTATTTTTTTATTATTGCATGGGATTTTGAGAGACCGAACTTTCCTATTTTTTCATATCAGTGACTGTGCCAAACAAAATTGATTCTGTTCTGTCCCCAAAAAGGGATAGCTTATTATCGACCAACCATTGATTTAGAGAATGAAGTTCAGAAGAAAGAATATGTTCTATTTCATCAATAGTTTCGGCAGAAACAAGAAAAGCTGAGTTATCTGCGTTAAGAAAAATTTGTAATTGACAGCTTTAGGCATGTCATTCTCTAGAGCCTGACAGAATCCGAACCAGCGAAACCGATATTACCGATTCACAGGATTCAGGATCGGTTCGGAATAGCTTTGGATAAACTTCGTATTTTCGGATTCGGTATGCAACGTCCTCACACTGTGATTTATTTTCACGGCAGCCACAAGGTGTGGCAGGTCATCACGTGACCTCCTGCTCTTACAGGTGGTGACACGGGCACAATAAATCAACATATACTAAAACCTATGTGTCCTTTCTTTTTCGCACACATGCGTTACAACCTCACAACTATGGCAAGCCTCAGCGCTAAAGATATTCCGCGCAAGGCAAAATCATGAAGCAAGTGAATTGGAAAAGTACTTCAGTTTCCCTAGAGCCCAACGTAATGTTAATCCATACTTTGGTGAAAAGAGGCTGGATCATGCCGTTTTCCTAACCTGGCCAAAGTAGCTAAGAAATACCTGTGCATTTCCTTGTTCGAGCGTTCCCAGTGAACGAGTATTCAGTATCGCATGTTTGACAATCAATGGCAGGAGGGCGGCACTGAATCCCGAAAAAGCTGACATGCACATGTTGATGTCAGTGTCACTTTGCGGACTTGTATGGATGATGATCATTGTTGAGACGGTGGTTGCCACTAATATTTTTTAAACGCTATTTTTTTTTTTTTTTTTTATTTGACAAATTTGGAATCTTTGCTTGAAAATTTTCTACTGTACTGCTGATTTTCGTCCCTTTTCATGAATTGTACGGTCCTATATGCAGACATTTTTTTGGCCCCATGGATCTTTTCATTTAGTAGGTGTATGTTTTGGACTCTTTTGGATACAGAAGAACTATGAAATTTGTGTGATTGAGCTAAACATACCAAAGAACATTGCCTTTGGTCGGAATCGACTTG
The DNA here is from genome assembly GCA_964020975.1 of Hermodice carunculata. NCBI lineage: Eukaryota > Metazoa > Annelida > Polychaeta > Eunicida > Amphinomidae > Hermodice > Hermodice carunculata. The sequence goes on along the minus strand of OZ026615.1, from coordinate 74,812,738 downwards.
GATTTGTTTTATCAGGACTACGGCTTTGATATGGTCATTAATGACACTCTCTTATTATATTCACTAGCACCACTATCATTTCCCAATATTCAAAGTTCAAACTGCAGCTGGAGCGCACCTGAACTCAGCTTTAGATTTATTTAGGTGGCATACATTAAGAGCATCACACGACGAGCTGTTTACAGAGTCTTCGTTTTCAATTAAATGTTTATACTTTCCAGTTCTTTTCTTAAACCATATATTAGATTCCCTTCCAACTTGGCGTAAATGTACTTTGAGGAACACGGATATAAATGTTTGTAGGCTATGATGTACCTCTCATTATAATGGCCTGTCAATTGCGTTTCATACACACTGATTTTCCCAATATCAAGGCCTGGTCAGCTGAGCACAGCCCCAGCTTTACCATTTTTTGGTACCAGCATTATACGAAAACGGGCCTTAATTGTATTTTAGGGGGTTGTCCGGACTAGATTATCAGCTTATGTGTGGTCTTTTGTAACCGCAAGAAGCACCCCACCAAGTGTGCTGACAGCCTGGCATACCCGCAACAATGATATTTTTAAAGGTAATGTTTGTTTTCTTCAGCCTCCCATATATGTTTGTGACTACGGAATCAGGAACCTTTAGCACCAGCCCCCCAGCCGAAAATGCAAAAACGCACATACCAACTGCACCAAATCCTCATTTTTAATAAAGATTGGTTCGATCGAGGCCAGTATGCGTGAATGCCATAATCGACACAGCCAAGTTCAATGCATTTAATCCAGTATAATTACGGGTACAGGCCCCGAAACATGTTCTGAGTAGTTACCCGTTGAAGACCTTTTAATTTATTTTGGCAAATACAGCCTATGTCAAAATTCTACAGAGAAACGTGTGCAATGTGAACAGTGGTACTTCCATATGTATATAGGTAAGACAGTGACAGGTTAGCTTAATTAGAGTAAAGAGTTCGGCCTGCGGAATAGTGTAATGACTACCACGAAGTGGTTCAGGACAAAAGGACAAAATACAGTACTGTATGTTTTAGAAACTCATGGGACATCAATGGTTCTGTAAATAGTTCAGTTGAGCACCAGTTCATACACTGCATTCCATTGTAAACCAATTGTGTTGAACCACTGTTTTATCTTTTGGTACGGAATGGTGGGTCTCAAACCATCAACCTTTGGCACAAGTTAACGACCCAGTCTTCATTTCCCGTCATTGACACAAAAGGCAAGCATACAACATGCGTGCATACCACGCAAGTGTAAATCATACTACCGACATCTTCTATCCCCTCGCAGCCCCCCCCCCCCGCCCACCCCCACCCCCACCCCCCCAAAAAATGAGAACGTGCACTTGCTATTAACTTAAATGGGGTGAGCGAAAAGGACACCATGTAGTCCACTGTGGCTCAGGACACTGGTCCCAGAAGTGCAGGGGAATGAATATATGTAACATTTTAATACAGCTACAGGTGGATATTTTCAAAACGTTCCGTTTAATAGTCATAAAAAGACTGTCAACGTATTTTCTCCCAACGATTAAAGAAAACAAATCTAGCGCAACTCGAATCTGGCTCCCTGAGAAAATTGTAAGAAATCCACATCGTGAACCTAGTATCCATGCTGTCTACCGTATTGTCTTGACAAAAATAGAACACTACTGAAGGAATAACATCCTGACTACAAATACAGCCTTAAAGTTTTGAATTTTGACATGCAGTTTAGAAAGATATTTTCTCCACTTCGCTCTGAGTAATGATCCCATGTCCTAGCTAACTTGCAAAGAATCAGATGGAAATACTGTGCAAAGAGCTACTTTTTATCGAGTAAGTTTGCAGGGTAACAAAGGTACACGACTGGTTTAGCACGAGAAACATAATCTGGGAAAAGATGATCTCTGGGCCCTAGGGGGTTGTCCTGGCACGTATCCAGCGGCCATGACAGAACGCTTTATAAAAATTAAATTTCGCCATCTTGTTTAAGTGACAAATTGCTCACACAACATAAAGCAATATTTTTAAATAATTTGAAAAGATAACGTACAGAAAATTACAACGGAAAGAAAGGGATTATTGCACGCAAACGCCACAGCAAAGTAGCGGATATTAGGTGATATCATAATCAGTGTGTATATTTGACCATAAGTCGCAGCGTCCTGTGGCTTAGTGCATGGGTGCCCAGTGACAATGTAGCCGAGTTGCCAAACCCAACTGAATGCGTTTGTCAGCACAACCACAAGGTATAGACAGGAGCTTTAAAAAAAAGATACAAACAAAAGTGTATTGACCTGGTTTCACGACAAAGCTATGACAAAAATAATTTGAAACGTTTCATTTATTATGTCTCCCCGTGCAACGGGGGGGGACATATTGTTTTTGCGTCCGTTTCTTCTTCTTCTTCTTCTTCTTCTTCTTCTTCTTCTTCTTCTTCTTCTTCTTCTTCTTCTTCTTCTTCTTCTTCTTCTTCTTCAACACATTGTTGTGTGCATTGCGGACGCGATAACTCGAGAAAGATTTGACTTGGGAATTAAAATTTTTGGTGAAGATTGCAGATGGGTGACCTTGACCTATTTTTCAAGGTCACATGGGCATGTCATGTAAAATGGACGCAGAGGCAATAACTCTGCAAGGATTTGACTTAATAGGTTGAAATTTTGCTTTATTATGTACCATAATATGAACTAGGTTGGGATTGTAGATGGTTGAACTTGACGTATTTTCAAGGTCACATTGCCACTTTTTAGAAATCATTGCAGATGCACTCATGAAAGATTTGACTTAAAGAGGTAGACATTTTATGTGATTATGTTTCTATGGAAGACTTTTGTAAGACCTTGCTTGTAGCTGCAGATGTATGACCTTGACCTATTTTTCGAGGTCACGTGGGCATTTCGTCTAAAATCAATGTGGACGTGATAACTCAAGGAAGATTTGACTTGGGAAGTTGAAATTTTATGTGAAGATGTTACTATATATGATCTTGCTTGGGATTGCAGATTGGTGACCATGACATATTTTTCAAGGTCACGTGGGAATGTCATCTAAAATTGACACGCATGCATGAACTCTGCAAGGATTTGACTTACGAGGTTGGAATTTTGCATGTTTCTGTACCATCATACCAACTAGGTTGAGATTGCAGATGGTTGACCTTGACCTATTTTCAAGATCACATGGCCACTTTTTAAAAATCATTGCAGATGCACTCGAGAAAGATTTGTCTTAAAGAGTTTGACATTTTGTGTGGTTATGTTTCTATGTAAGACTTTTGTAAGACCTTGCTTGTAACTGCAAATGTATGACCTTGACCTATTCTTCAAGGTCACGTGGGAATTTCGTCAAAAATCAACGTTTAGAAATGTCAATAAAGAGTGTACCTTCACCATATCTGTAGATCATTGGAATCGGTATGCCTATTTATAAAAATAAGGGTGACAATAGTGAGGGCGCACGGGGAGAGATTTGATTTTCTGTTGGAATATCAGCCTGTTCTAGTTTTTTTTTTTTTTTTTATTTATTTATTTATTTATTTATTTATTTATTTATTTATTTATTTATTTATTTGTTTGTTTGTTTGTTTGTTTGTTTGTTTATTTATTTATTTATTTATTCACTTATGAACAAAGATATGAAATAGACGTTCGTGTTATTACAATTCACGGAACCTTTCGATTTATTTCTTGACAATGTTTGCTTGTCCATCCATTCCATCATCCTTTTAAAAATGAGTTTGTAACTATTCATATACTGAAAGATAATTAAGATAGAAGTTCAAATATGGGGTATATCATCTGACAGATTTGTACAAGATATCTATTTCACAATTAAGAATACCTTCCCCTACAACCCACACCCCAACACACACACACAGTAAACCGTACAAAATTTCGCCCTCTGTCTATTTATCACTCCTTTCTGTCTCTTTCCTCAGGTATAAAGTTAGAAAAAGATACGCAGATCTAGATAGTCTTGCCAAATAACCGACTGGTTAAGGTCATTAAGGCCTCTCAAAAAGCAAGAAGCGTCGTTTGGCAGGCCATGTGGTGAGGGAACCCGTGATGTGATGTGTTATGATATGATATGATATGTTTCCCATTTTCTTTCTCTAGTCTGCAAACACTTGTGATACGAGTTGATCTGACTACAAAAACCAGTTAACCATATAATTAAATGTATGTAAGTATATTAAAACATAATTTACACAAATTGATATAAACAAGAATAAGTAATAAAAATAGCTACTGAACTATTTAATTGAAACACGATATAGACGAATAACCGGGTAAAATATATTTTTCTGTATCTTCGATTTATTGTTTGACGGATATCTATGCCTCGCACCGCAATATGTCTTCATTTTGTATGATTTATGTATTTTTATTCTATGTTTGAGGGTGAATTATCATTTTCTATAGAGTGAAATTCGAAAGGAGTAACTCATTGTGCGCCTGTATCAGTGACTTGATGCATTGATATTTAGACAGAATCAAAAGCGCGCGAGCGATGTTTGACTGCGGTCACTCGTGATTTCCCCCACCAACAAAGATCCCTCGTGAGAGAAACTTCACTGGTAACTCACTCTTATCCATGTAAGATTTTATATTTCTTTATTCTTGTTTGAATGTTAAGATTGTTGTAACAAAGACAATTTACTCCAAACCCAATCAAAACTAACCACAATTTGTGTGCCCTGTAAAGCAAATAAGATATAAAAATAAATTGCAGTGATTATAAATATGCAAAGCGTTGGCAAAAAAGAAAAACCTAGACCGGGACCCGAACCTACAAAACTAAGAGATGAAAAGACTAGATGAGTCTTACTATACCACTTTCCCAGTGCAGTTCCACTAATGTTTACGCCTATCATGGGGGATGACGAAACAAGTCAACATACACCACTGCGCTATCTGTTTTTTTGTTTTTTGTTTTTTTTTAAAGGGATTTTTGTTGTTGTTGTTGTTGTTGTTGTTGTTGTTGTTGTTGTTGTTGTTGTTGTTGTTGTTGTTGTTTTGTTATTTGTTTAAGGGATTCAAACCGCCAACGAGGGGTTGTGCCTGTACCCTGACCCGGCCACCAGCACAACACCCGAGCTGAAGGGTCATGGTACAAGCACAAACCCATCACTTTTCTATAATGATGAACCGCGTAAAAGGCTGTAACAAATCACACTCACACGACAAATATCAAGATGAGATTCAGGCCCATCAGTCTGTAGATGATAGTTACAATCTGTTGAAGACATTTTTTCCACTTCACTCTGTAATGATCCCATGTCCTAGCTTACTTGCAAAGAATCAGATGGAAATAATCTATTAATAGTTAATTTTCATCGAGTAAGTTTTCTGGAGGAAAAGGTCACAAGACTGCTATCTGGCGGTTATTTTTAAATAACAGGTATTAGGCTTATATGTCTTCAAAAGATTCAGAGAACAGTTTTGGATATACGAACGTCGAAACTGTACATGGGACACTGATCGTTGAACTTGTAGGTATGTGCAGACACAGTGGAATTTAGAACTTCAGCAACAGATCTATGCCACGTAGTGGCGTTATTGTTGTGGAGGGCAAAATGCGACTTTGGGTTCTTGATACAATTCAAGCGCTTTATTGTACGAGGATCCAATATATGTACAACACAGGGATAGTTTCATGATATCGATCAGTGGAAAATTATTTTTGCAGAGGTTTAGCAAGTTTTATTGAGGTGATTGTGATATTAAACTCTGCAGAGACCTTGAACTGCGATGACCTCTGTTGTGGATATTATGCTAATTGCCTCCCTTCTAACCGAAAACACTGGCTGGGGGGGCCAAACACCTCGCTCCGAGTCACAAAACAAGCCCCTGAGGTTCCGTTATGGTGGAGTCCACCTTTTCCTTGTTTTGCCCCTGCGTCACCAAACCTGGAGTGCCTCTTGCATTCGACGTGTGGCGGCGCAGTTGTTGTGCGTTACGTCTGTCCTGTGCGTGTCTTCTCTTGCATGAGGGATTCACACAGGGTTCTGCCCTTCTTCCCAATTGTTTTCTTTTGTGAATAAAATATGTTTAAACCAATTAAGAAGTAGGGCCCACTCAATTCTGAGTAGTACAAGAATTCAAAACTGCAAACACAATGCCCACTCCCTCATCAAACACTAATTATTTCACATATATACTGAACCCCAATGAAAAGTATCCACATAAAAAAATTAACACATTAATTTTGTAAGTTACTAAGTACTGTGTGTGCATATATGCATGGTTTGGAGCCTACATCAGGGTCATTCAGGACAACTTTTTAACTTTTGCTGGGTTGTTACATAATGCATGTGACTTTTGTGCACCGAATATGGCTTCTGACCACCACTTCTATTGGATGGCTAAAATGACCTGATGTTTTCAGTGGCTTTAAAAAGGGATGTTCAGCTAAGAAAAAAGCCAGTGGTCTCAGGTGTGTTGAGGCGATCATGCCGCGTCTGAGCCAAGGTCAAAGACACCATGCTTTGGGGCTTGCAGAGGGTGGAGTCCCAATCACTCAAATCGCACAAAGAATGGGGTGTACTCGGCGCACCATCCAACGACTAATTGAACGGCAACAAGAAACTGGATCCGTAGATGATCGGCCTAGGCCTGGCCGAGAAAGAGTGACAACACCTGGCCAAGACCGTCACATCCGGCTGATGCACCTGCGAGACCGTTTCCGTACAGCAGCCCAAACAGCCCGTGAGACTCAAGGGGTGAATCACCGTCCTGTCAGTAGTTCTACTGTGGAGAGGCGACTGAGGAGCAGTGGCCTAACAGCCAGAAGACCTTACAGGGGTAACCTGCTGACCCAACCCAGAAGAGAAAGACGACTGCAGTGGTGTAGAGCACACTCCAGGTGGACTCGCCAGCAGTGGAATACCGTCTTTTTACTGACGAGTCCCGTTTTTGTGTCAGCAGAGCAGATGGCAGAGAACGTGTGTGGCGCCGGACTGGGGAGAGATATGCAGATGCCTGTGTCCGTCAGGCAGATCGATGGGGTGGACCCTCTGTCATGGTGTGGTCAGGCATCAGCAACCGCTACCGGACACCCCTAGTGGTCATTCAAGGGATCCTCAATGCTAGGCGGTACATTGATGAGGTGCTGAAGCCGCACATGGTCCCATTTATGGAGCAGCATCAAGATCTGGCGATCTTTCAGCAGGACAATGCACGTGCACACTCTGCAAGATTAACAATGAACTTTCTCAATGAGAACAACATCAATGTCATGGAATGGCCAGCGTTCTCACCCGATCTGAGCCCTATTGAACATTTGTGGGATCAGTTAGGCCAAGGTATTCAACGGAGGACACCTAGGCCTACTACCCGAAACCAGCTGATCCAAGCTCTGCAGGAAGAATGGAATAATGTTCCCCAACACAGAATTCAAACCCTGGTCAGCAGTATGCGCCGCAGATGTATAGCATGTGTTGATGCTCGAGGTGGCCACATCCCATATTGAACAGAAAAATTTGTGTGACTTTCAATTAGGGCAGTTAATGACATTTTTTGCCTGTAAGTGACGTTAATGTCGGTAGAGCGTGACATTATTTTTACGCCAGAAAAGTGAATGCTTTGTTAAGTTCTAAGCACGTCTAGGTATGAAATGTTTCAAGTATAAACAATAAAATACTTCAAAATTGGCATGTGGATACTTTTCATTGGGGTTCAGTATATCTTGCGAAGAAATGTAGCAATGTCTCTACTGAAATTTCACCAGAGTCTGGCCACGAACGGTTTTCAGTGTTGAAATTATATTTCTCAATGCCTCCGTTTTGTTGCCCCTTTGGCTTTGGCCTGATGCATTGGTGGTCTCGTTCTTTTATTAACTGTAATAAAAGCGCCATAAAGTTAAAGCAATCCTTTTTTTGCTCGCTATATCCGTTTTGTCCGCACTTTCCCTAAAACTGACATTGACAGCCCTCTTTTTTGGCCAAGGGGGGCAGGGGGTGAGTAGGGAAGGTGAGTCCCTAGTAGGCTGGTACAAGTACTAATTTGCCTTAGTACAGGCCGACGAGGTACGGAAAATAATGAAATATACAAACAACGGTTGGTATGAAGTGCGGAAATTAATAATAAAAAGGATTTCTGCCCGTATCATACCGGCATTTTGTGAAAGCGGAAATCGACCAATGCGCATCGCTTGATCTGGGTCACGTCAAATCGTATTCCGCATGTTTTTCTTCTAACCATCATCAAGCCGCCTGTTCTGGGTAGATCAGTATTTTGTACTATACATTGATGCTACCCCTGCATGTATATCCAAAAGACCGCTGACCACATACAAGTCTATATTTGGGTATTTTAAGGTCGTTGTCTGGTGCCTGTTGAGTGCAGTAAAGGGTTCAGATGGTTAAATCTTTCAGACAGCACAGGTACTCTGGTGTCAAGCCATTTAAACATCATGACACTTTCATGAAAATGAATATACTCCTTCACTGAAAGCTAGTTTAATGTGGATCTCACCAACAGGGTTTGGGTGTCATATAGCATCTACCTATAGCCTCCAAGATTATTTTGCCTGCACAGTTTTGCAAGCGTTGCAGTTCTCTCAACAGATATCCAGATATGGATTCTTTCTGGGAAGTTCTGAAGTCAGAGAAGTAGAAGGCTAAAGAAATAAATTACACAGAAACATAGAGATAAATTTACATTTTAATTGTTTTCATAATAATGAAATACAATGCATATACAGCTATTGACTTTTTGAAGCCGGATCTGCTTTGCCTCATATGGGAAATGTATGCAGAATGCTATGAACAAGAGTGAAAACGTGACATTTACAATGTATAGTTTAGGTAACAAAAAACATAAAAACAAAAACAAAAACAAAAAACCACCAACTCCAAAATTTTACCAGATGCTGTGGTGATGTTGATCTAGTACAAGTGTGAAGGTTGTGCTACCTTCACCACGTATTATTCTAGGCCTCTAAAGGCGTGCATTGTTGCGCCCGATACCACTTTTTACATCTCATTTCTCAAGGGCTTGACATGTAAGAACATTCAAACCTCTCAAATTAGCTAAACGTTTAGTCTACACTTGGCATCTAAAAAATCAAAGTTCTAAGGAAATTTGTTGCTGAAATATTCACAGTTCAAAATGCTTTCGGAAATTAAATAACATGGGATTTTTCAATATATTCCAAGGGGTTGTTTCTTTCTTTATTTTAATCCAGCGAAAAAAGTCACATTGATACTGAAAGTTTCAGAAATGTAACTGTAATACTTTGAAATATAATTTGAAAAGTAGCTCAGAAACAATAGTTTTTTTTTTTTTTTTTAGTTTTTTTTTGTTTGTTTGTTTGTTTGTTTGTTTTTTTTTTTTTTGTGAATGACCGCCCCCCCCCCCCCCATTCCATAAAATGTATGCTATTGACAACAGTATGTTGAAATTTGGAATTTTTAGGTTTAAGACCATGTGCAACAACACATTAAAAACTCTAGAAAATCTAAAAGATGTGTTGGTGGAAAGAGTTTGAAAAATCTGCTGATTTGACATGTGATTTTTATTTCTGTACTGATTTTATAGCATTTGTAAGTACCAACAAAATATTTTTCATAAGGCCACCATGTTGCTTGGTTTGTTGCAGCTTGACTCTGGTCTGTTTGACTCGTGCTTTACCCATAATCCCTGCTTTTGTTGGTACAGATTTGAAGTGGAGCCCTTGAAAGTTGCGCTTGAGTCATTTGACACTACACAAGACGTACATTTATATCCTAATAAGTGTACTGTATTCATATGAATGAACACACAGTGACTTGAGAAAATCTGTTGGTAATTACAGTGATTAGGGTAGATGATACAACGCAGTATCAGACTTGGGGGTTTGTAGATCAATGTGTTACATGTCAATTATATATGAATACAAATGAACTGACAATTCATAACAAAATAACTGCATATTTGTTATATTTTAAGTTATTTTATTGAGACTGTCAAATTACAGTCTGTTCTGTGCTGTTTTACAGAATGATTTGTGATAATAACTACAATGGGTAAGTCAAAAGTTAAACTATTTTAGAAGGATTGTAATCGTATTTTGAAATTGTGTACTTTGCAGAATATCTATTAATTTTCAACAGTTGCTGCTATCACCAATTTTACCTTGTGCTGAATGTTTTACCCTCATCACATTGAATTTTCAGCATGAAAAGGGGAAACAGATACCTTCTGTTTGTTGCAATATGCTGGAATGTTATGTTTGTCTGCTCGTCATGAATATGGTCTCTAAAATTGTATTGTCATGATCAGTGACTTTTTTACTTGTTTAGTTAGTGTAATGTGATTGAAATGATATCGTGATACATGTTTATACTTAAGTATGAAGTCAGCTTTATTGGTACTATATGTTTTACTGTGGGATCTGGTACTGGTAATACCATTCTAACCCCAGACATTGATATTTGGACTGAGAATAGAACTCCCAAATTAATAATGATGATGCACATGGTCTGACATGTCCAAGTATGAAAGTTGATCGCATGCTACATTTTGTATAAATTACTGAGTCATCTGACTGAGATGTAAACTTGTCATGCGGGTTTCTTTTTGCCTGGTTTTTACAGTTCAAGCAAAACGGTTTTTAAATTATTATTATTATTATTATTATTATTATTATTATTATTATTATTATTATTATTATTATTATTATTATTATTATTATTATTATTATTATTATTATTATCATTATCATCATCATTATCATTATCATTATTATCATCATCATTATTATCATTATTATTATTATTATTATTATTATTATTATTATTATTATAATTATTATTATTATTATTGAATACTGAGCAGGGTTTTAGTTTTGTCGGTCAAGTTCAGTATGATACAGGCACATGAACTTTACTCTAACAGCTGCTGTTGTTTGTAGTCTGATCTGGTGCTATATGCACAGCTGTCATCACTTGAAAACAGGTCTCTTCTGTTGGTGCAATATATGCTGTGTCATATGACTGAATGATGAAGATCTTGATCTTTATCTGTACTCTGTTGATGGTGCTTGCGATATCTTGGGCTACATGTAGAATTGGACTCCCTAGTAAAATATGTTAGTGCAGTGACCATGTTTAATTATAGTTTAACTCATTCCATACCAGTCCCTGATCTTTCCGCATATTCACCTAGATTTAAGACGACAATTGCACATTTAAATTCTTCATGAAAAGAGCTTTTGTTCAAGCACCAACATGCCTATAGTCTTAAGTCAGTGGTTGTAGCACTCCCTGGCAAGTCATGCTGCAGCTGCCGCAACCACTGACCACAGCATGTGACCATAGTATGAAATGAGTTAAAGTTAATAGATGCTTAACTTTAAATACATATTTTCGTCAGTTGACAGATATATACTCATCATGCAGATTTACTTTTGACTGATTTTTACAAAAGCAAACTAGTTTTAAATTATTATCATAGTAAACATAACCTTAATATAATTTGAAGAAAAGTTTATCAAAACAGGAAAAGTACATCCTCGGGTTTAGCAGTGAACTCAAGTCTACACACGTGTATAATTCTTATTTGTCACGGAGGGTAATACAGAAACCAAAGTACTCTAGTGTCACAAAACCATGAGAAAATCTTACTGGAAATTAAAAATTTCCGAAAAGAGCTCCTCAAATTTGAAGGAATCCCAACTTTTAAGACCTCAAGTTGGAATTATCATAATTCCAAAACAAACACCGATAAAGAAAATCAATGGAACGTGTTTAAGGTAGCGGAGGGGATTGAGCCGCGCGCAGCGGTCCCGCGACTTTGACGTTGCATAGATGAACTATGTTTCACATTTCACCCACAAAACCATACATTTTATTCATTGTTCAGACATTTAGATTTGTTAGACAGAAGTTTCATATCGATACGATAATTTTCAAGGATTTTATACGCCCGTTTACAAGAGGGTATCAGATTTGACATTTTGTCAGCATTTCTTTAAAAATAATCGATGCAAAAGTGTATTACCTATGTAAAATTAAAGTATAGACCAATATGTAGGAACCGTATTTTTTGTTTACAAATAAAATACATAATAACAGAAGTATCGAATTCTTTGATCATCATTTTAAACATCAACAGTTACATTATTTTGTGAGCTACAAAAGTCTCGGACGGGGACATCTGACGGAAAAAAAAAAAAAAAAACGGTTCCCAGATAATATATTTATCTTTCAAAAGACGATTATTTGAAGCAGATCGATCAATTAGCTTTTTATTGACGCTGTCCACAAAATTGATTCATAAGCAGAAAATTTCATTCCGAGAAATCGGCGTTGAAAGATTTGAGGCCCTTTTTTCGCACATTATTGGCGATAATGACAATACAGCTTTCCAAATTCGGCCCGTTTTGGTCTCAGTACTTCGAAGAAAGGTCAATCAACATCTTTGATGCATAGTTTCCAACATACAATGATGTTTATTGGCTTAAGGTAGCGGCGGGGATTGAGCTATAACGGCAAAATCGTGACCCGACAGAAAATGAGTTTTTTCCATTTCCGTAAAGTTTGGCACTTTAACTTTCTTGTCACCAAACATGAATACTAAAAAAGCAAAATTTATGTGATAAAAAAGGGAAAAAACATGACCATGTTTTAGCCGGCTGCAGCATGAGCATGTCTGTTTACAAATGTATGCTAATTAGTCCGCCAAAGTTTGGATAGCAGTCGGCTGCTTTCCACAATCCAGGACCGTAGCAACGACAAGCGACCAACTGTGACATTTTGAGGTGCGCTCCTACCAATTCTTGTATAAACTGCTTGACAAGATTAGGACAGATTAATGGGTTTGTTGTGGTGACCAAATGGCCATGTAGATGATTAAATCGATGGGCTCATGTTTTCCTTCTCAGTGTGATAAAAAAAAATTAAAAAGTAAGGGACGATAAAAGGTGACGATTGTCAAAACGGCACCTGGCGATGGACGTGAGCCTCAGTGTGTTTTCAATGAAGGCGATTTCAACCTATGCGTAAATCGTTACTAAGAATCATGGCATTGTATACATCATAAAGGCTTACAACCCTTTCTACAGTCTTGCCCTATCCAAGACCAATTTGCTTTTAATGTTTACTGGCAAAAAATACGCATGACGATCGAGGAATCCTAACACTGGACCACTTGGCTATAAATATGCCGCAAACTATAAAAGCGGGGATTCGATTCAGCGTAAATAATTATATCTGCCTTCAATAATTATATGTCCCTTTACCTGAATGTGAAACAGTGAATAGCATTAAATGTTAACCTTGAAGTAAATTTATATGAAGCACACGCCTCCACTAAAACTGGTATCGTCTGTAGCGCTGTCCCATTTTGTGGAACTGGAAGACTGGCACATTGCACATGCACGGACTTGCCCACTTCATACGGGCGTGTTTCGAAGTACATTGAGCGAAGGGACAGAAAAAAAAGCTTTAAAAATTTGACCATCAGGGGGATAAAATAATCAGATTACTGTTAAATGACTGCGAAAAGCGACTCTGCACTCTGCTTTTAGCTGGCTGATCGGTCACATAAAAGTATTTTGTCTCACTGTGCGCGGCATGTTCCGATACCACTCGCCCGCACCCACCCATCAGGAAGTTTCGGTTTTGTGTCTCGATCAGTTTATTGCAGTTCAAGGGTGAGCCAACTATCTTTCAGTGGGCTAGTTATCTCCACAAAATAAAAAATATGTTACATGAGTGGCAAGGTTTCGAATGGCAATACGCGAGAAAAACGTGGCAAAGTGAATGGCATTCTTTATCACAAGGAAGGCGCTAATATGTGGAGGAACCAATGAAATAGGCTTGGCGTATTCTATTGTGCTCCCGGCAAGATCAAAAACAACAAAACAAAACAAAAACAAAAACAAAAACAAAAAAAAAAAAGGGCACAAGCCAAGGCCACGAAGAACACACTGCCTCACGATGCCCATCCCTTTCTCAATTTTGTGGGAATTGGAAACTTTCTTGACTGCCAGACAGACTCGCTCTGCGTAATTGTTAAATTGCGCTTGAAGTGCATGTCGCCAGGCAAGCAAACACAGTCCGTCTTAGCAGGCAAGAAAGTTTTACCCTTGCGCACGAAGGGTAGCGTCATCACCTTACATCTGAGCGTGGTCTGGTGCATTATAACTAATATTGATCTATGTAACCGTCAGGGTCTGATCAAAGACTACTTCAGCAAATCAATGGATTAGGTTTTTCAATCTAGCAATACAGTTTCATCACCAATACAACGTTGAAACTAATTGATTCTCAACACATATGAAACATTCGCTTTGTTTTTGTTTTGTTTTTTTTTTGTTTTTTTTGGTTTTGTTTTGTTTTGTTTTTTTGTTTGTTTTTTTTTTTTTTTGTTTTGTTTTGTTTTTTGTTTTGTTTCTTCTTTGAAGTATAATTTATCCTGGGAGTGTTTGTTTATCAGTATCAGGACTATTGTCTTAAATGTTACGTCACGATCATGACCGCCTATCTAGCATTTATAAGCTACATTGAAGTCGGTGACTGTGCTGAAGTCCGATTTACCCTCGGACTCAGTCCTACCCATATTCCTGGTCGTCAACACTTTTTTTCACATTGTCATCCATCTGCTTCCTTTTCTTCCGTGATCGTGGCATGTCGATTTTTCCAACTTTCTTTTCGGTAAGGTCGCAAGTAGTCCAAGACACTGAATGGCGAATGTCCCATCCATGCCGTTAATAAAGCCATGTTGTTCTTTGATCCAAGGTGATGAGAAGTGAGTGAGCAACTCCTGCCTACCGGGCTCCTTCTGAGTAGAGCAAGCTGTGAAACTGCAACCCGTTTGTTCAAGCGGCGCCATATGCAAACAATGTTGCTAGGGTCAAGGTGATGGCACCTTCGGGTCACGTGGCTAATCCGCTTTCGAATCCCCCTTTGAAGCTGTCCCATTCACGTGGAAACCCGAGTGACAAGCTTTCAAGTGTGGCTGCATTTGATGTCATTCGGGTAAAAAACTGCTTTTTTAAGCCAATAAACATCATTGTATGTTGGAAACTACACATCAAAGATGTTGATTGACATTTCTTCGAAGTACTGAGACCAAAACGGGCCGAATTTGGAAAGCTGTATTGTCATTATGGCCAACAATGTGCGAAAAAAGGGCCTCAAATCTTTCAACGCCGATTTCTCGGAATGAAATTTTCTGCTTATGAATCAATTTTGTGGACAGCGTCAATAAAAAGCAAATTGATCGATCTGCTTCAAATAATCGTCTTTTGAAAGATAAATATATTATCTGGGAACCGTTTTTTTTTGTTTTTCCGTCAGACGTCCCCTTCCGAGACTTTTGTAGCCCACAAAATGAAGTAACTGCTGAAGTTTAAAATGATGATCAAAGAATTCGATAATTCTGTTATTATGTATTTTATTTGTAAACAAAAAATACGGTTCCTGCATATTGGTCTATACTTTAATTTTACACAGGTAATACACTTTTGCATCGATTATTTTTAAAGAAATGCTGACAAAATGTCAAATCTGATACCCTCTTGTAAACGGGCGTATAAAACCCTTGAAAATTATCGTATCGATATGAATCTTCTTTCTAACAAATCTAGATGTCTGAACAATTAATAAAATATATGGTTTTGTGGGTGAAATGTGAAACATAGTTCATCTATGCAACGTCAAAGTCGCGGGACCGCTGCGCGAGGCTCAATCCCCGCCGCTACCTTAAAAAAGCAGTTATTTACCCGAATGACATCAAATGCAGCCACACTCGAAAGCTTGTCGGTCGGGTTTCCACGCGAATGGGACAGCTTCAAAGGGGGATTGGGAAGCGGATTAGCCACGTGACCCGAAGGTGCCATCACCTTGACCCTAGCAACATTGTTTGCATATGGCGCCGCTTGAACAAACGGGTTGCAGTTTCACAGCTTGCTCTATACTCAGAAGGCTGCCCGGTAGGCAGGAGTTGCTCACTCACTTCTCATCACCTTGGATCAAAGAACAACATGGTTTTATTAACGGCATGGATGGGACATTCGCCATTCAGTGTCTTGGATAGACTTGCTCAAGTCTCACTGGACTGTCTTCCGAATTTTATTCAAAATAAAATTAATTGCAAAAATAAATTTTTCAAGTAAACACGCGTCGAAGCGTTATTCGGTTACCATACAGGTAGGCCCTCAAACCTGGCTAATTGGCGTGGAACGTGTCTATAACCAGATAACACGGACTCCAGATGATTAGCGCCGGGCGGTCTGCACTGTGTTTCTTATCACACAGACATGCGAGCGGTCATAATGCACCCCTCTTCAGAAGCTGTTAATTGAGCTACTGTGTAATGAAGTATTAATTGCACTGCCCGAGTCAAGCGGCCGGAGGGAGACGGTCAGCTTTGTCTCGCTTGAGTGGCCAGTGACTAGCCATGCATTCATCGACGACCACTTTCCACTTAAGTCTTATCACAATGATAATGGGATTAGAACTGACCATGACTCAATAGCTGCTACTGTGCACGGCGGCAGTGTCGACCAGTTTAAAAAAAAAAAAGAATGATAACAGTGGGACCTACTTAATAACACCCTGTAGTTGGCATAATAATAATATTATACAGTTAACTTTGTGGAGGGGAAATTGTAACGCACTTCTGGGTGGGACCGCGGGATGGGAAAATAGGGACATGCACCAGGGACTTGTGCAAGTCTATGTCTTGGACTACTTGCCACCTTACCGAAAAGAAAGTTGGAAAAATCGACATGCCACGATCACGTTGCTGCTTAGCTTGGCGCTGACGGCGATGTGTCTTGCTTTGTTACTTGGCTTTTGGCATTTTGTAAAGTGAGATTGCTTGGTCTTGACGGAGAGAGGTCTATGTCGTTCTGAATGTAGCTGATAAATGCTAGATAGGCGGTCAACATGGATGATCGTGACGTAACATTTAAGACAATAGTCCTGTTACTGATAAACAAACACTCCCACGATAAATTATACTTCAAAGAAGAAACAAACAAAAAACAAAAAAAAAACAAAGCGAACGTTTTATAATTATATGTGTTGAGAATCCATTAGTTTCAACGTTGCATTGGTGATGAAACTGTATTGCTAGATTGAATAACCTAATCCACTGATTTGCTGAAGTAGTCTTTGATCAGACCCTGACGGTTACATAGATCAATATAGGCCTAATGCACCAGACCACGCTCAGATGTAAGGTGATGACGCTACACTTCGTGCGCAAGGGTAAAACTTTCTTGCCTGCCAAGACGAACTGTGCTTGCTCACCTGGCGACACGCACTTCAAGCGCAATTTAACAATCACGCAGAGCGAGTCTGTCTGGCAGTCAAGAAAGTTTCCAATTCCCACAAAATTGAGAAAGGGATGGGCATCGTGAGGGAGTGTGTTCTTCGTGGCCTTGGCTTATGCGTTTTTTTTTTTTTTTTTTTTTGTTTTTGTGTTGTTGTTGTTGTTGTTGTTGTTGTTGTTGCCGGGAGCACAATAGAATACGCCAAGCCATTTCATTGGTTCCTTCACATATTAGCGCCTTCCTTGTGATAAAGAATGCCATTCACTTTGCCATGTTTTTCTCGCGTATTGCCATTCGAAACCTTGCCACTCATGTAACCTATTTCTTATTTTGTGGAGATAACTAGCCCACTGAAAGATAGTTGGCTCACCCTTGAACTGCAATAAACTGATCGAGACACAAAATCGAAACTTCCTGATGGGTGAGTGCGGGCGAGTGGTATCGGAACATGCCGCGCACAGTGAGACAAAATAATTTTATATGACCGATCAACCAGCTAAAAGCAGAGTGCAGAGTCGCTTTTCGCAGTCATTTAACAGTAAGCTGAATATTTAATCCCCTGATGGTCAAAATTTTAAAGCTTTTTTTTCTGTCCCCTGGCTCAGTGTACTTCGAAACACCCCCGTATGAAGTGGGCAAGTCCGTACATGTGCAATGTGCCAGTCTTCCAGTTCCACAAAATGCGACAGCGCCACAGACGATACCAGTTTTAGTGGAGGCGTGTGCTTCAAATAAATTTACTTCAAGGTTAACATTTAATGCTATACACCGTTTCACATTCAGGTAAAGGCACATATAATTATTGAAGGCAGATATAATTATTTACGCTGAATCGAATCCCCGCTTTTATAGTTTGCGGCATATTTATAGCCAAGTGGTCCAGTGTTAGGATTCCTCGATCGTCATGTGTATTTTTTGCCTGTAAACATTAAAAGCAAATTGGTCTTGGATAGGGCAAGACTTAATTATCTACATGGCCATTTGATCACCACAACAAACCAATTAATCAGTCCTAATCTTGTCAAGCAGTTTATACAAGAATTGGTTGCAGCGCACCTCAAAATGTCACAGTTGGTCGCTTGTCGTTGCTACGGTCCTGGATTGTGGAAAGCAGCCTACTGCTATCCAAACTTTGGCGGACTAATTAGCATACATTTGTAAACAGACATGCTCATGCTGCAGCCAGCTACAACATGGTCATGTTTTTTCCCTTTTTTATCACATAAATTTTGCTTTTTTAGTATTCATGTTTGGTGACAAGAAAGTTAAAGTGCCAAACTTTACGGAAATGGAAAAAACTCATTTTCTGTCGGGTCACGATTTTGCCGTTATAGCTCAATCCCCTCCGCTACCTTATCCGTTAGCCCGGCATATCAAATTTGATATAGCAACATACAGTGGCCTATGTTGGAGAAACTACGAATGCGCAGGCTAATTCACAACCAGGCGGAAGTCTCTAAATAAGACCATCAAAATTGATCATCAAAGTTTTATGAAGGGACCAACATATCCGAGTCTTAAATAAAAGTAAACCAAAGCCATCCTATCTGTTATTTTAACAACAGAAAAAAGCCGGCTGTGCCCTTCAAACTACATAAAAACTCTGACCAACAGAATTAGTTATCAAAGTTTTATTAACGACACCAAAAATAAATCCAACTTCAATCAATCCTAGCTCAAAAGGTATTTGCGTTAGGATAACACATCTATTATGTGTGTAATTGTCATAGTCCAAAGAATTTATAGACTATGTTCCGTATTTTGGTGTCTGTGATGTTAATTGTTGAATAAACAATAATTAAAAGTTGACCGCAATGCATCCACCCCATAAATGTCGATATAAGGCCCTAAATATTTGTGATAAAATCATAATTACAGTTGCATTTTAATCCTGACATATTGGGAACAAAAAACGATCCTGTGATATTTTAATGTTTGGTTTAGTTTTTCTGTTATCCATCCTCAGAGTTTGACGTTTCAATTTTCCATTTGATTTCCAAGATGTTCATTTTCTTCATTTTATAGAAAAAGAACAAAGAAAAGTGTAGAAAATCGTTGAATCGTTTTTGCAGCTCAGACATTACAGAATCAAAAGCCGTTAACCGGATTAAATTTCGCCCAGTCGTTTAATAACCATTCTTGGGTGGGGTTCTCGTCCTATTATCCTTTCTGAGAAAACAAGCTTCAAAGGGTTTTGATGTTGATCATTTGCCTCTGAAACGATACCGTTTGCACAGTTTGAGCTCATATTTGTACAAAACGTAGTAAACATCGTCCCTTAACATTTGGTGAAGTTGTCAATCAATTCTTGGCCAATCACATGGGAAAAATAGCTTTTGAAGTACGGAAAACATTATTCAGCAATCTGTCAAACGGCGACAGCGACAAGCCGGTTTCAAAGCGTGACGTCATGGAGGCGGCCCTTTGGGCCCCGTGATCTCAAGCTTAGCAACGAAGGTTGTGTTGCCTTGCTTCGGTAGAGCGGCCTACCCCGGTCAGTGGACGAATGGCGGAGTTGGGGTACCGCCCCCTACCTCTTCATCCCGTTTTTAGGGATTGTGTTTTATTGTATTTACTCCTATCTGTATACTTTATGTAGTTAGCTTGCTAGACTTGTATGTACACTTTACTTAGTCATTATTTAGTAGTTATTTTCTCAATGAGTTTCATTTCTCTTTCCAACCTGAGTTTTGTAACGCTATTTTGTGTGTTTTCTCTTCTGTTTACGTTTGTGCTTATTTCGATGTGTTTATTTGTACCTTTATTTCCTCATCCCTGGGTTTCGATAAAATATTATTATGTACGTGGGTATTGTTGATTAAAGTGCCAGGTTTTTCCCCGCCTGTCTTTGGTGTGCAGGACCACTGGGGTAGTCCATCGAGGCACGGCCTTTGAAGGGACATCGTCTAACGATTCCCGCTCCTCTTGAACATTTAAAGTCTCCCTTCATTAGAACGCAAAACAAGATAACTATAAAATAAACCACTGAGGCTATGATATGTTAGCATGTTTGCATCTTTTTCCTGCCCGCCTGACTTTCGGGTGCCGCCTTGATACCACTCTCCTTTTCCCATGGGCCGTTGCTACCTGCAGCCACTGAGAGGCTGTTAAGTGTGATTGACGGGTGACATTGTTCCGTTTGGCGGCTGAAAACCAAAAGAATGACACATGGATGACCACATGCTAGTGTGGGTTTTGGAGGTTTTCTCATATTTCTACTTTAGTTAAAGGCTTGAAATTTTGACAACTAATAGAAAGGGCATTCATCTTGGAAAAAACGTTAAAATCTCAAAATGGGCCATGCAAAGGTTTTTAGTGTCTTACCTGTCCTTAAGGGACAATCATATCCGAGTCTTGGATAAAAGTAAACCAAAGCCAAGCCATCCTATCTATTATTTTAACTGCACAAAAAGCCAGTTGTGCCCTTTTAACTACATAGAAAAAAAACTGGAGCTGGGGGGGGGGGGCTGCCCCTCTGAACCCCCCGCCAGTACAGGCTCCCCTTTCGAAAAATCTTGGATCCGTACCTATAGGCCTATTCGGTTTTACTCAGTGATCATTGTTTGCAGTGAATGTAATCATACAAGCTCTTTAACACCAGCTATGTGATTTTGATAAAATCTTGCAATGATACTCAGATTTATCTGTCATAATTTCAGTAAACAGTAATCTTCAGTGAACGCTGAGATGATTAATTAAACATGGATCACATTAAGGGTTGCTCCTAGGTCTATCACTAGTGCATTACTCATGATTTTGATAATCCCCAATTTTGTAACTAAAGTAAGGTCATGCTTTTCTTGATGCAAGCTCAAGGAAACCCCACTTGTGGCCTTTAAAATTGGTACAAATATCAAAGTTTGGGGGGGGGGGGCGCTTCCCCCTGAACCCCGCCAGAGTAAGGCCCCCACAACTCCGACCTCCCATTCGGCCTGACGCATCAAAACTACACCCGTGGTACTAGAGCTAGACTGGCTGTCGTCTGGTTCGTCATATTTGTCCCAAAGGGGTTAACAGGGGTGTTCAACGGCGATGTGGGTCCAGTGAGTCGCAGAAGGCGACGAACTTCAGCGACTCACTGGTCCCACGTCGCGATTAAACATTCGTCGCCTTCGGCGACTCACTGGACCCACATCGCCGTTAAACACCCCTGTTAACCCCTTTGGGACAAATATGACGAACCAGACGACAGCCAGTCTATACTAGAGCCTATGCCCAGTGAAAGCGCGTTACGTCTGACGAGGACGATTACTCGTGGCTTGGTTTTGGATCTGCTGCCGGCAAGCGTTGGCTCCGTTTCTATGACGTACACCTGAGATGTCATCAATATGTTTTCAGGGAAAACCAACGTCGGCGTAGCCATAGTGCACCGTCCTGAAATTGGTTTACTTTGTAGGCCTACCAGTATATTATACACCATAAATTTAAGATGAGATTTGTCATCCTATTTTACAAGGGAAACAACAAAACAAACCAAAAGATCTAGACCTGGAATGCTGGATTCCACAGAAGTTAAGCCTACAGATGGGCATCCTCGTGCCAAGCAGGCTCTGAAGAAGGGATTCAATGTTGTCAATGCGACAGAAAGTTTAAGACCAACTTGAAACTGAACCGTCTCCAAGTCCGGGGTGTTAGCTCCACCGAAGAAACTCCGAAAAAAGTATCAAGTCTGGGCGCACATTTGAACGAAAATATTATGGATTTAGACCTTAAATTGGAAGATCAGCTGACGAATGAAAAGCTGAGGAAATTGGAACACATTTTTGAGGAAGCCGATGAAGATGGAGGAGGAGGGCTGGACATGGAAGAATTCCGACATGCTATGCGCGATGCCATGGGCCAATCACTTTGTGACCATGAGTTGGACCTATTGTTCATGAAGGTGAGAAATCTTAAGAATCTTTAGGCCCATGCCCAAACCCCAACACACAGGCCCTAATTAATAGGCCTACTTTACAGGCAGCCTTTGCTTTAGTTCAAAATACAACGAATGTTATAATTTAAAATTATTCCTGAGCGGTTTTAGGGAACTACTCTTGACACCAATACGATGTGAATGGTTAGAAAGTCAAAGTGAAGTTCAGCCTTATCATAATCACAATCAGTGGAGGGTTGGTTTTTTTTGGTTTTTTTTTTGTGACTGTGTGAGACGGGCACGTATAGTCTCCCTAATAACCCTATATAGGTCTAATCATGGCTAATGAACCTATTTAGTTCCAAGACTGTAAGGCTGGCTTTGTCATTACTGCATTTAGTTCCACTTAAAGGAAAGAAATGTCATTCCACTTGCTTTTTAATTCACCCACGTGTCTTTCAGTTTTCATTCCACCCATGATGTGTCAACATTAATTTCAGTATGTCAGTCAGTTGAGATCAGCCTATCTATATGGATGATCCGTCTCCGTCCGTCCGTCTTCCTGTCATAGGCCTATATGTATTTTCGTCTTCTCCAAAACTGCTTGCCCGATTCTTTTCACAGTTTTTAGCGATATATATACATATATACCTTGGCTGATTCCCTGCCAATTTTGTTCAACAACTCACAGTCCATTAATACTTACATTTTTATGAAGTTCTAAATTATTTTTTTGTTGGCGAAATCTTCAATATTTTCTCGTCCAATTTTCCCGGTATTAAAGTAGAAAATTGATTTGAGACACACCGGTTCAGTGGACATTTTAATCTGGCAGACTTGCCTCAAGTCTCAAAAATAAAATTAAATGATGATGATGATGATGATGATGATGATGATGATGATGATGATGATGATGATGATGATGATGATGATGATGATGATGATGATGATGATGATGATGATGATGATGATAAACAACCGATAAGAATATATATAAAAATTTAAAAATTATAGAATCGATTTACCGGACGACCAATAATAATGATGATGATCATGGGGACGAAGACGAGACCACGACAATATAAATGAACGTAGCTTCTGCAGAACGATAAAATTTATTGGACATCCGAGGAGAAAACATTTTGTCGAAGACGATTACTTCGGCAAAACGTTTTCTCCCAGAATGTCTAATTAACTTTATCGTTCTACACAGAAGCTATGTTATGTTTTTATTCCTATGTACCCAGTTTTTGTTATGGAGAGTCGCAAAATGCTAGAAAAGGCCTACCTTAACCTGGGACCTTTACAACTCAACTTGTTCAAGTGCGTGGCACAAGTAATAGCACATATGAATATCTAATATTATTATTTCAATAAAGTTACTATTAATCCTACTTTACAGTTATTCGATCCTTAGCAATGAGGTGAACGAACTAGTAAATTTAACGTTGCAAGTAGTGGCAGCAATAGTCTAATGATTTCCTGCACATTCATATTAATCTTAAAGAAATTATAAGATATAAATTACAGATTGTCATGTCATGGTGCCAAACAAACAATGAAAAAAAACCCCAGTCCGCTGAGTATGGATCGAAAATGAGACATACGAGTGATGCAGTAAAGTAGTATCTACACATGCCTAATAAAATAATTTTTACCAGACCTAGACGCGGGATGTATGTAAAACGCACGAGCACAAAGTAATTATACAATTTAACAATAACAACATATTGATAAAAACTACCCCTTTGCAGCTGTGATCGGACACGCGGGTACGGCACGACCTGTCATGTGTCAACAATGTCAGTCAGCTGAGGTTAGAGGATGGTCTGTCTCTGTTCTGGTCCGTCCCTCGGCTGGTCACATTTACGTTTACTTTGCAGAGTTTTTTTGTTAATTTTTGGCATAATCTTCACACATTTTTCTTCCGCAAAACCAATCGCTTTACAATAGCACAGGAACGCTTCTGGACAGCCCCAGATCTTAATTTGTTAAACAGGTGCCTTTTTGGGGGACTGCCTGTCTCCAGTCAGGAGTGAAATTAATTTCTTCATATTGGTAATAAAAGCTAATGTTGATCTTTTGTTAACTCTTGACTATCTGCCTTTTGCTATATATGACTTTGCTTTCATTGTTGCGTTGGAATATATGAATGTGGGTAATATTCAAAAATGAAATTTATTTGAGCGATCGTTTTTGAGGTTTCTGGGTAAAAATGAAAAATTATTATTATTATTATTATTATTATTATTATTATTATTATTATTATTATTATTATTATTATTATTATTATTATTATTACATAGATGGTTTTGTATAAATCATGTAGTAACAACTGTAGCTTACATTTCATGCAATGCTATTTCTTAAAGTTGAGAGTTGCTAGCCTTTAATCGATTTAAACTACTACCAACTTTTGTTGTAGCTGTGTGAATTCAGGGGAGAGATGTTTTCCTTCCTACTACATTCCATATTCATTCACTGGTATAAAATGATAATAAAGATGTGGATATGTCTACCTTGGACTTCTGGGTTTCGACTTTGCTCGTTTGCTGGCCCATGGATTTTGATCATAGATGGTTCTTGTTTCCTTGGATTGGGTGCAGTTTCTGTGACATTGTTAAAAATTTTTGTTGGTTTCCATTTTTCACGACAGTCATTATTTTTCATTGTCACTATGGCATCTTATTGCCTTTAGATAATGCATTGCTTGGTGAATCCATGTTTCCCGTATCAGCAAACTGCGAAAACTGTGAACCATGAAAACATTTACTTTTATTTCATAACGATCCCTTTAGCTCATCTTTTCTTTTTTTTCACAGGTGGATACTAACTGTGATGGGACTGTGGACTGGGATGAATATCTGTCCTACATGTTACTCGAGTATAAAGAAAAAGATACCATGAACTTCAGCAACCAAAGCAAACCTTTGGTAGAAGATGTGCAACAGGTGACATGTGATGCACAAAAGTACCATGACACAATAGTGCAAATCGTCAAGCTTCCAAACATGAACAAAGTTCCAAATTCAAACTTAACTTTGCCTCAAGAGGACGGCGCTGGGCGGTATGTCAGCATAAGTAAGAACGGAATTCTGACTTTCTGGACCTCAGAACTTGCACACCTGAGACACTATAACTTGAAGGAATTTGCTCTCAAAAGTGTGTTTGATATCTGGGTGACCGATATGGTATGTATGGAAAGTTTCAACATGATTGCTGTTGGAACAACCTCTAGAACGATCACATTTTATGACATGAATGCCAACAAGTTCGTCTACAGAATGCAGATAACGGAATTAGATGTGTGTGCCACAGCCATGAACGCCTGGTTTGATATCGCTGATCCAGCACACGCCCTTCTCCTTTGGGGAGACGTGAGGGGATCTGTCTATGCATTGGAATTTCACAGTTGTGCCCAAGTGTGTATTCTACATCCATCTACTAACCCAAAAACAAAGAAAAAAAGGAGGTACATTGCATTGGGTGATATCCTAAGTGAACGGGAAAGATTCTGTGGTCTACGTGCCTATAAGTTACCTAACATCCATGAAAATTTCATACATCACATCAGGTATTTTTCAACATTGGGCTGTTTCATGTCTTGCTGCAAATGTCCACAGACATCCCTATTTATGGGTGACATTGAACAAAAGAAAAAGGCGTATTTTTCTGTCAGTAGGGGTGTTTTCCACTTCGACTACTGCCAAAGACATAACATCATAGTGACATGCGGCTATGATTCATTAGTTCGTGTTTGGAATCCGTATGTTCCTTCCAAGCCAGTGATGCTGTTGCAAGGTCATACTAGCCCCCTGCACTATGCCATCATTAACAGCAAGGCAGAACAAATAGTCAGTATATCTGAAACCAATGAAATTATGGTTTTTGATCTGAATACCCAGGTGTGTGTTCAGAGCATTACCCGCAGGCTTGTACACTGCTTGGGTTCCTGTCCTCTAACAGCAGTATGCTTTGACAGAGTACGGCAGTCATTGCTGATTGCCAACAACCAGTTGGCTCTCTTTGAACACAGTGGCATTCAGGTGGCCAATCAGAAACTGGTATCCCATAATAAGCCTGTCACAGCAGCTCTATATAACAAACTATTCAACTATGTGGTCAGCGGAGGAGAAGATTCTCTAGTATGTGTCTGGGACGCTGGTAGTGGAGAGCGATTGATGCAATTTTGCACTCATAAAGATCGAGTAAATGGTGAAGACGTGTTCTATGAGATTAATGCAATGACTTTTGACCCAACTCTCCGCAGACTGTTAACAGGGGCTAGGGATGGTACAGTCAAGATATGGAATTTTAACAATGGTGCTTGTCTTCGTGTCCTGGAAAGTTTTGATAACTGTGAAATAACTGGCATTGTGTGCCCAAAACACAGGATTATAACTGCAGGTTGGAATAAAAGACTGACAATGTATCTGGACAACTATGAAGATGCAACAGGAAAACGATGGCGACAAAGACATCATGATGATATTCTTTGTTTGGCATATCAACCCCCAAGTACTATAGCATCTTGTTCATATGATGGAGACATTGTCATTTGGAATCTAGAAACATGCCGTGCGGTTTGTCGACTGAATGCACACAAAGACACAAAGGTTCATCCTGCTAGCATATATGGAGTTCTGGAAAAACGGCAAACATATAGATCTAATACAGCTGCTAAGCAGACCAATTCTGACACTTCTACAGCAGAATCACAGTTGAGTACCTCCTCATTCGAGGATAACAGTGTGATTGATGTTACCAAAGGAACTCCATCTGGAAATGATCAAGTCTGTTCACAAGAAAGAGAAAAGCAAATTTTGCAAAATACCTCACATGTTACTGTGGAACCTGAAACAAAGGACGAAAAAAACAACAGTAAGACATCTGCAATACATACTGATCAAGTCTCATCTGAAGACAGGAGTGATTCAACTCTTAACAGTACAAAAGAACGAACTGCACTCAACAAATTAGATATATTTAGAGAGAAATCGCGCAAGTTTATTGAAAGGTGTATTTTCTTGGAATCACGAAAAAGCAACAAGGATACAGCAACCGTCTTGGCTTGTGGTGCGGATGGTTGGGTAAGAGCCTGGTCCATCCATCATGAAGGTGGACTTCTGGGCCAGTTTCATGTGGCAAAGTCACCAACAGATTCTGTTTTAGCGATGACCACTGACAAAGATAATGTGTATTTAATAACAGGAGATACATCTGGATACATTAAGATCTGGGATATCAGTAGGTATTGTATCAAGCCAGTACAAAGCAGAAAGAAGATCAACCATGGAAAAATATTCCAGTATTATAAATCAAACCAAAAAGCTCGGAAAAAATACTTGCCAGCTTCGGAAAAAAACGCTTCTACTCCCCCTGCAGAGAGTGCCCCATGGAACACTGCTGGTTCCCCAACCTTGCTAAATTCATTCCATGGACACTTGCAGCCAATAAGTTATATAGATTTTATCAATGATAAACAATATATTGTTACATCAAGCTGGGACTGCTCTATCAGATTGTGGACCATGAGTGGTCAATTCAAAGGAATATTTGGCCAAGACACACCATGGAAAAATGAACTTGACTGTGACAACATATGTGAAAGCCCTTTACGTTGTTCAAAGGCAGTCAAACTTCCAGCAGATGTCCGCAAGGTTGCATCCTCCACAACACTCACTGTGATGAAAGGTGGAAGTCGCCAAGGTTGGAGACTTGTAAAGAATATAGTTCTTGTTTGGATACCAAGACTGCACCACAAGCAAATGCCAGTGCTCCCCACTGTTGCATCTGTGCCATCGCAGGATATTACTGATGTGAGGTCCTCAACTTCTATGGCAGTGAATGATGCCAAGAATACAAAGTACACTAGCAAGATTCTAGGAAAGTCGTACAAGCCACCCAGGAAACACCATGATCTTCCGGTATTGCCAAAAATCAGGCAATTCCAAACTCAGGTAATTTCTTTGCTGCATACCATGTCTTTTGGTCTCATTGGTCCTACATGTTTCTAAAATATGGCCCTTTGTCTCAGGATCAAATCCAATCAGAGTGCAAACTTTTGTTTAAAATAATGGAACAAAATATTTTGACATCGACACTATGGTATCCACATTAGTGCATTTGTCAGTGTTAAGTTACTCTCCATTAAATTCATCATTGGGGGTGTTCACTGAACAGCTTCCCCGTTGGTTTAACGATTGGTTGGGGTTGAATTATGATGCTAAATTGAATCATCCGACCAATCAGTGTAAAGGGAAAACGTCAAACCCCTGGAAAGACAAATACAGAATATTACCAAAAAATCTAAATGAGAAAGTTGTTTTGCTGAACGATTGCCACTTCTCTATTTAGTCGACACCATGTTCAGTTTGGGTTCCTCCACACATTCATTTTCATGTTGGTTCAAAGTTCACTGAATTACTACTAGCAGGCCAAACTGCCCTGAAGTGAGATATGACTTGGATCCTGAATGCATTCAGTGTTTATTTAACAAAAGAAACACCCTAAATGAGTTCTTTTGAAATGTAATGAGCGTTTACATCTTCCTTTGGCATTTGGTGTCAGAATTACATTTGAAGCATATAAAGCTATAAGGAAGTGCAGTAATTTCGGTAGATCAGAATACCCGGCATTTAAGCCCTATCCCCAACTGCGCATGCTCTAGTTCTTGAGAATGTGCCAGTCACAGATTGCCCTTTGTTCATCATTGGTAGCTATATGTGGTTTAAAAGCTATTCAGAGTGCAATACTTAAAGAAGTAACAACAGGGACAACATATGGCCATGGTCACCTTCCCCAAATTACAAGAAGACGCTCAAAGTATAAATCTTTCCATTTTCACGAGTTGCCCTATCATGACCTGGAGTCTCATGAGCTTAGACTAGGTAGCATGACATAGAGTATGAATTTTGCTTGCCTTGATTTTCCCAATTTTAATTTTGCAGTGATGGCAATTATTACAATGTATTGAGTTTTACACTCGTTGATTTTCTATGACTTTTTTTTAGCAAAATCTTGAAACAATCTCCAAAACCGCTTAGCCAATGGTTTCAAAATGGCATAGGGGCACTTCTGGGCGTCCCTAGACGTTAATTAGTTCGACTGGTGGCAATGTCATTTTTCGCTATTAGCTGACTTGTTGGTCATCTTTTGGTTATCCATCCATCGTCTGTCCATCCCTCCGTCTGTCCATTCGTCATCAATTCATATTTCGGACTTCTCCAAAGCCGTTTTCCAGATCTACTGCAAACTTTGCAGGGAGATACTTTGGGCGGGTATCTACCAAGCGCACTTAAATGATCACGCTCAGTTGATTTTGGGCTTTCTTATGATCGTGTGTGCATTTGGGGGGGGGGCAAAATGCTTAAAAAATCTCCAAAACTGCTCGTCCAATTGTTTTGAAACTGAATAGGGTCACTTCTGGGGACCCCTAGATCTTAATTTTTCAGCAGGGGAAGATGTACCTCGAGTGGATCACTACGAAGTTTGTAAAAATGTTCATGCTCTAATAATATTTGTATTTTTAGGACTTTTTGTGCACTTTATTTTCTATCTTTACCAACTTCACTTAAATGGTTACGCTCCGTCGACTGTCAGATTTTTGTTTTTTCAAAGTCAGAAAAAAATGTCCGAATGTGCTTGGCCAATTGCTTCGAAATTGCACAAAAATACATCTGGGGTACCCCTATAGACTTTAATTCGTTCAACAGGTGGCGTTGATTTTTTCGGATTTTTTTTCCGCCATTGTCGGATTTTCCAAAACTGCTTCTTGGATTTTATTCATAATTGGTGGCAATGCACCTGGACTCGATCTTCACAAATTAGACAGTGTCATTACCATGTCCAAAGCGTAGTCCTAATGAAATAAATCCAAGTCAGTTCCGATCAGAGGCAATGTTCCTTGGTATGTATAGCTGAATCACACAAATCTTTAGTTTGTCTGTACCCGAAAGAGCACAAAACGTACGTGAAAAGGTCCATAGAGTGAAAAAGCCATGTCTAGTTTTCACATGACAAGAATGAAAAAAATGTATAAAATTATAGGCCTATTTCAGTAAATTGGCTTGAACAGGTGCATCATTCATGTCCATATAGGACCGTACAATTCATGAAAAGGGACCAAAATCTGCAGCACATCAGAGAATTTGCAAGCACAGGTTCCAAATTCGCTGAAAATATCAATAAAATTCAGCATTTAAAAGGTACTAGTTGCAACCACCTCAACAATGATCATCATCCATACAAGTCCACAAAGTGACACTAACACCAACATCAATCCATCAAAAAAGCCCCCAGGCCTAAAAAGTTTTTCTCTGTATGGTGTTCGAGGTATTTCCAGATTTTAAAGAATAATTGGAATTAGAATTACGAGTCAGAGTACGTGTACACATGTTAGCACTGATACTAGGGACAGCAGCAAATCGGACACATTGGCCTATATCCCGGAAATGACGGATCCTTGGCCAACGGTAACTTTTAAACACCAACGGGAAATTACCCATGAGGTTTCTTTTGGCGTTGCTAGTTTTGACCCAGAGCGACCTTTAAAGGTCAAACTGACATATTGGCTTATACCTTGATAATAGTAAAGCTTGTTACTTTTCATTTAAAAAGTGATGACTTTAGAACTGTGTGAGTCAAGACTGATATTGAGAACAGTGATGATGGCCTCAAGGAAAGGGGACCGAAGGTCACAGGACCTCTTCAGTCTGTGCATTCCATATCAACTGAGCATAGGGCTGTCACAGTTCTCCTGTTAAAGCCATGTGCTTTTGTTCAGAACCTATCAAAAATAATGATGGCTTGTAACTGTTTTATGTCAGCATCCTGTAATCCTGTATGACTACCGGTATACAGTGACAAAAAAATGTTAATGTCGAGCACTTCGTGCATTCAGTCATATGCAAAGATGCTCCTGTTATACCCTTGTGCTTATTTTAATATTAAATTCATATGATCCCTTTGGCATACATTCACCTCTTACGTGTATCGATCCAAATCATTATATAATTTGTTCTCGTATTTAGTGCGCGGCATATTCTTCTCTACCCTACGCTGAAATTGAACCCATCCCAGAGATAAAACCGCCTGCGGTCATTGAAGAGATTCAAGACAGAAATCGCAGAATGATCGCTCCTTCGGGCAACCTGCGCGCCATACTTCGCAAGAAGATACGCGGAACAGCGCTAGTTGTCAGATTGATGGATTCTGCTCCTAAACCAAACTTGAGGATGAGAAAGCTGCAGCCAATATCATAAATATGATACCGTGTGATCATACGTCGGATGCAGTGTAAACTGCTGTCCATTTGCTGGTACATTAAAAGGAGCAACACAGAAGTAGTCTCTGTAAACCTCCTTATACTCTAATATTACTTGTATTTTCACATTGTAACATTTTAAATTTGAAGGGAAGTGTATGTCAGGTACACGAAAGAGTTAATTTGCATTCAGAAGTTTAACAAAGAATTGAATATGAGTGAAACAGTTGAAGGACTTCTTAGGAACAAATTCTTTTATTGATAAAGAATTTATCCAATGTTCTTTTATACAATAAAACTGTTTGACCGACGTATCTGTGTATACATAAATACAAAATAAATATTGTTTACAAAATAACATTTATGATGATCCTCAAATGTGAGCTGATTTTGCATAATTATATTTACTGCTTTTCAACGCTAGGTAGTTATCTTTCTCAGACTTACTATATGAATACTATGTGCCTCAACTTTGGTGGAGTATTTCTTGTTGTATTTGCCTCTGTCTGTTTCTTCATATAAGTCTCTAACCACATATGATGAATTCAGGTCAAGTCCTGGAATGAACGAAAATTCAAGATGAACATCCCTTTCTTCCACGTCCCGGTTGTGGAGGAGTGCAACGTAGCGGCCGCCGGACAAAGGCCCTGCATATATATGGATTTCCTCTGGGCCCCCGATCTGCATACACATGTTGTTTGTATTTTTTATAAGAAATTTGTCACTTTTATTTCCTGCTTTAGGAAAATGAAATGCATCATTGAAGCCGTGCCAACGATCGTTGCGACCAACAAAAGGAAATTTGGTTACCCTAGCATTACATGATCTAAGTTTTGCTGGTCCACTAATATCATAAGTGCTTGTGGTAAGGCACTTTTGTGTTATGGTTTGGGATTTTACAAAGTGCACGCTTCGTTCGCCATACTGATTTCTGGTGTTATTTACCCAGAAATTGAGTCGATCTGAAGTCTTATCGCATGGAAGAACATTCAGATAATGAAATGTGTCCAGGTGAAGACATCTACCGGATTTACTGTGTATCAGCCGCTTTTCACTTTTATTATACATCCAATGCTGGTTTTCATTACTTAAGTCACAGCGTCCCGATACTGCCTGGTGTTTAGAAATTCCACCTAGCACCGTGCCACTGTATACAAGATCGACTGGTTTTCCTAACGGATCTTGGTTAACAGCAATTAGTTCTTCCTTTTTTAAAAGTTTTAGAGTAAAACTGTTCATCTTTGACAAATCATTGCCCAACAACAATGGTGACTTGAAAGCACACCACAGCGCAAAGTGTCCGATGTATTCATTTTCACTCATTAGGCCATTCCCCACCTCTAACATATCCAAATCATTCCAGAAACCTGGACCTGCATACTTATTAATGTCATTCTGGAGGACTTTATCAACTATGTGCACCACAGAATCCCAGTCGTCCCAGATGTCATTTGTTGAACGCCGCATATTAGAAATTTCTTTTGCTTGCGGCGCAGGAACCGTCTCTTTGATACTGTACACCATTGGACGCCCAGTCTTTGCCAGAGCCTCACCCATTGTTTTGAAATCACCGTAAGGTTTCTTAGCTGGGTACATGTAACAATCATCATTTTTCACGTAATCCACTCCATAGTACGCATAAATACTTGCATCTTGGTCCTGCATGAGAAAAAATTATCATATTTCATGTTATTTTCTATGAGAGTATCAATAACAGCATAACATCCTTCAGTAGGAAATCGAATCAGGGAGGGACACCTGGCAACTCCAAAATGCTACTCAATGTTTGAAAAATGCTACAAGGATGTGTACAATGGTGTTGTGAACAGGGGAAACTCAAACTACAAGTATCTGGTGACCCTTCAGTCACATTGACATGTGCCCATCCCTGAGAAACTTGCATGTGGTGTGTGTGCTTGCAAGTGAGTGGCTTTGTGAGAGCATTCAGAATCACGAGACGTGGCTGTGATGCTGTGCACAAGTGATTGCAGGCCGCGCGCCTGCTTCACGGGTGGTCATGAAGAATGTTCTCACGGGCATGCGCACGAACTTGCTTTTACATTTATTCCATATGTGTACGAGGTGGGTTCTCTTGCTTTATTAACTTTACTAAATGTTATTTACGATAAGAGAAATGCATTCAAACAGCGAAATCTGCCCTTGAAAACTTCAAACGTAAGCCCAACGTGACAAACGGAGTGCCTGACGTTTATTTGCTTCACAGGGGATAATTTTTTTCCAGATGAGCCCACGTAACGGGTAAAAAACGGCCCTCCACATCGGAGCAGGCTATAAGTATACGTAATGAAAAGGTGACAGCTCTGTATGCCATCATGACAAGTATATTTCACCAAAAAAAAAGATATGTCTGATCTTAAGGTCGTTTATGGTAATAGAAGTATGAGCAAGACGTGTGTTAATGTTTTTATCTCAGATGTTTAAATGAGCAGTTTGCAGACATAATATCATCTAATGAAAGGATCATCAGGGTAGGTTTTACAGAAGATTACAATACAAAATGCCATGAACTAAGGAAACTTATATGCTATTATGTGCCTTGGAATTTTGCAATTTGTCTCAGCCCCGAAACAAGTGGCGAGTACCTCGGATGCCCTCAAGGTACAGAAGTCGAGATTGCACAACCCTATGTTGGTTATATTCTGAACAAAAGCACAAAGTTCTCAACATAAGAGGTCCAAATCACATATTGACCATATGCACCGTGTACTGACTTTGAGAAAATAGGTCAACGTCATTCACATTTCATGAAAATGGGGATCTTGGCCCAATACAAATATGGTATATGTGTTCGGTAAGGCAAGTGCAATTTACTGTTTAGACAATGAATTTAACAAATTTTATACCCTTTGGAATGGTTCCCCGACGACTCTATAGGTGCGCTACGTACATTGTACACATCTAAGCTTTTTATTTTCACAACGTACTGCATTTTCCACCCACAAGGCTGCTTTTTCACTGCTGCATTATGGGTGGCACCATCTGCATTTTGCATGTCACAGCTTTTGAAAGTTTTAAGTGTCTGTGTCGTTACACGCACGTGTATTTATAAGTATAGATTTAAAGAACTGTTACAAGAATCTTTTTCAAATTTGAAGCCTCGGTGACCCTGAAAAATAGGTCAAGTTCATTCACATCATTTACAAAAAAAAATGCATCAAATAGAATACACGCTCGTTATAAACCTTAAAACAATTACTGCATTATTTCTGGATTTTGATGAAGGTAATGAAATATTGACCAGTTGTATTGTGTGCTGCCCTTAAGGTAGTAAGTCAAGGTCATTTTTATTTCATAAACATGTAGGTTTCGACCAAATGCATATCTGCTATATATTTGGCATGGCAAGTGTAATTTACTGTTAGGATAATAAATTTAATTCTTTTTCTACTTGTTAGACTGGTTTCCCTGTTGCATGATAGGTGGCATCACGTACATTTTACATATCACAGATTTTTGCTTCTACATGTTGCTGTTATGTAATGTACATTGTACTGACTAATACGGATATATGAACCATTACGAAAAAATATATATTTACTTTGCAGCCAACGTCACCTTGAAAAAATAGGTCAAGTTCAACCATATTATACACTAATCTAGCCCTGAACCCGATACGTATTCTGTAGAAATTTTTTACACCTACCATACTTTTTATTAAAATTTTGAAATTTGTTTCAACGCATTAATATAATATATAATATGATATAAATACACACACATATATATATATATATACATACATGTATTATATATATATATAAATATATATATATATTTATATATATATATATATATATATATATATATATATATATATATATATATATATATATATATACTGCAAATAGCACCATGGGTACTAAAACAGATACTGAGATACAGAATTTGGTCTCTTCTACAATCGCACCAAATTCCGCAAAGAGCAATAAGACTTCAAGGTGCCAGAGCGTTCTTGAGGTTTTCAAATTGTAACCTATGTTTATTAATGAGTATTGCAGACGTTGCCACGATAATGAAAGTCGACCGGGATTTCCATACACTTGTAAAGTCCTGGAAGTCACATGGACTTAGGCGTTCGGCTTAGGTTCATATTTCACATTTCGACTAATCAAAAAGCGTTGGTTGGACCTTTTTCAAGTTGGCGGGACTGTACCGTGTATTAACGTCTATCAAACTTGTCAACTCGATGATGCCGCATTATTTGAATATGTATGTATGTATGTATGTATGTATGTATGTATGTATGTATGCACGTACGTACGCACATAAATACATACATGTCATAAATAACAAAAAAATCCTCAATCAACTGTTTAAAAAGAGGCACTCCCAGCAGGACCGCCCACGTGTTAATTTGTGCACATGGGTTGGGCAGCTGCAGCGAATTTAGCTCAAGAACTAGTTGTCATCGATCTTGGCATTACATTTGCGTGTGGTTGAATTCGCTTATGGACTACCTTCACTTAATTTTTCCAGTGAAAATCTATCAACTGTTTGAGCGAGGGTCTGACCCTAATGATGTCCCTTCGTTAACTCTTTCAATACCAACTGCGACTTGAGTCGAACTATTTAAGATTAACTGCTCTCAATTATAATAAGAGTGCTAGATCCATATTTCATGTAAAAAGACCGCTCATTCAAGTACCAGCATGTCCATTGTTCCAGGGAATATGATGGTCTGGGTTAACAGCTTTCCTTGGCGCCCAGGACAGCTGTTGATTCAGTCCAGAACTCGGCAGTGAAGTGTTAAGAATGACCTAAGGGCAATTTTAATGAATTTGGTTTATTATTTAAGCTGCCTGCGAAGCAGACTCGGTCTGTCTGTCTGTCTGCCTGTCTGTCTGTCTGTCTGCTTACTTGCGCGGCATGCGCATTATCTCTGAGTTTCATGTCAGACACCAGGCAACCACTTTGCAGGCAACTTCACCCCCACAACCCAAACAGATTTTGTCCTCTGTAAACACACATATCATACATACACAACAACAAACCTCTTCATTACAGAAAAGTGAAACCGCACCACAGATAAACTACCTCGTGTCCAAGGGATCCTGGTCGGCGTTGGCACGTCAGACTTCCTGCACAGGTATAGATGCCAAATTTGAGGCCCTTCTTGTGCACATAATCGGCGAGTGACTTCATACCTTCGTGACCACCGGGGAATTTGTTTTCATCTGGTACAATTAAACCATTGTCATTTCTGCGTAGCTGCCAGCAATCTGAAAGGAAGAAATGACAGGATAAACTTTTGGCTGCAAACACGCAATTCCACTGCTATTTTGAACCTGTACACTTACAGTGTACTGCTTGTAAATCGCAAGAAGCGAACAAAGCAACTGTTGATTCGTTATTTTTAAACGGAATTTTGTCCCGTTTTAAATATTATCTCGATTCCATCACAGCATTTACTCTTTCGTTACATTGTGGGCAGCCTCAAATAAAAATACTGAAGCTCTTTTTTTTTTAGTTTTATGATTTGATCGGGAAGGTATTTTCACCAAAATAAGGAATCGTGGATTATCATTTTGATAAAAGGCTACTTGATTATCCTCTGACAGGGCCCATTTAGGCCTAATGTTCAATGATGCTGCTACTGAAGCAAGACATTTCTTTGAGAAATTTAATAAACTCCTTACCATCCAAGTTGACGTACACATAACCTGCTTTTGCCAGCCCAGAAGAAACAAGAATGTCTGCCGTTTGTTGAACAACACTTCTGTTTAATCCTTCACAAGCAAATGTGTTCCAAGAATTCCAACCCATAGGTGGCGTTCTGGCGATTATATCTGAAGAAAGCGTTCAGGCGATCTCATTAAAAATGAGTTTGTCTTGAAATAGCTGTTCACTTTTTTCAAGAAGTTGAAACTGTTATCATAACTACACTGTCACAGATAAGGGTATTGTAGTAGCTGTAGTAGTAGAAGTAGTAGTTTACTGACACACGGTCCAAACAAAGTATACCAATCAATATATAATCATGACAATCAAGATGTATGATAGAAATACACTTGTCATAAAAAAACTGCATTACATCATTGATCAATTCAAGATCTTTTGCGTCTGCATTTACGACTGCACTGCGCCAAGCTGCATACAATACAGTACACTTTACAACTCGAAAGGGGATCATCAGTATCTTAGTCCTCGGATTCCTTGCGCGCTCAACCTTTTGGCCCTCTCAAAGGCCACATGGCTGCAGCTGGCTACATGTAATTGGGGCATCATAAACTTTACGTTTTAAATATCTTTAAAAGTACACCTGATAGGTCATTCGAACTTCCCCACGTTATTGACCATTATGCATTTAATGTGCATTGCACAAAAAGTTGTGGTGTTGAAAATATAAGAGATGGCATCGTGACTGTCATTCTAATTTACATATATGTGGTATTGGCTTTTTCACATTTTATGAATGTTGAACAGAAGTTTTGTTGTATTTTTTCAGCAGAGTAAAATTGTG
Organism: Hermodice carunculata; assembly: GCA_964020975.1. NCBI lineage: Eukaryota > Metazoa > Annelida > Polychaeta > Eunicida > Amphinomidae > Hermodice > Hermodice carunculata. The sequence goes on along the minus strand of OZ026615.1, from coordinate 74,774,886 downwards.
ACTCTCCTCCAGTGAAAAGTATCATACTGAAACCACTCAAAATCAAGTATCACCAACTATGTACATTGTTTGTTTTTTTTTTCGTCAAATTCACAACAGTTTTTTCACAGTCCACACAGTTGTTGCATGAAACTCAGCGCATGATTACGATGAAATGCCTGTAATTTGCTTTAGTACATGTCAAAAGTTTGCGTTGAAGCTCAGGTCACTCAAAAGATCCTAGTGAATGGAACGTGAACTCATTTCTTGCTAATTTACAGAGTTGTCAGTCAGTTTTGGAATTTTTTTTTTTTTTTTAATTTGAATTTGAGTGATGTTAACTTTTTTTGCCGCGCGATTGATGCCAGCGTGACCGACCGTGCTTTCCTCCCGTCACCACCACAAGCAGGATGACAAAGACCACAAGTGCTACCACAATTGCAAGACATAGAATGGGGCGACGCTTGGCGAGACAAAACTGTTGAAGACGGAGTCTGTAAGGGCTGGGTCTCGTGAACCTGATAAAATAAAAAGTGAATTTAATGCTATAACATACTATAGGCTGATACAGTATATTCACTAACTATCTGGCGGAGATTGGCTCGTATGCATACCTGGCTACATATATAACCCTTCGCCTGCTAATCACTACAGACGCCGTGCTCATTTTTATGATAAACATGATACACGACTCCAATCCCTCATAAACGAACTTTTCTCTCAAATACCAACATGGCTGTGGTTCCACAGGACACAGGAATCATACTCCGCTGTTCTGTTCTTATACAGTGCAGCGGAGTATTAATGTGGCGTGACCTGCACTCTTAGAATTAAAGGTTCTTTGGGAAACCAGATATGATTTTTCAGCCCGGCACAAATATGGTACTCTTTTTGGTTCCTCGAAGAACCCTATGGCTGAGTTCTTCTGAAGAACCTTTACCATAAGGTTCTTCGGAGAACGCGAACAGTTCTTCTGGGAGCCTTGAGGGTTCTTCAATTTCCGCTCCACCAGGAACATTTCATGGAAATGTCAAGGAAGGGTATCAGTAACCAGGAACATATAGTTGCCACCTTGCAACACTTTGACATGGTTTGTCGATATTGCCCAGATTGGTGTCTAGCCAAGGGTAAAAAAAAATGAGACGAATTTTAACCATAACATATGCTCATAATACTACGATGTATATTATCAATTCAAGCATTTGCAGCTTTCGATAAGTGCGATAATATTTACAATCTAGATTATAAACAGGATTTATATAATTCAAACGAAAATGTGTTGCTTCAAATTTAGTAAAAGTAGCTTAAAGAGTCTTAGTACATCTTGTTGATCTTATTTGTTTTACAGGTATATCTTAAACTGTATATCTGTTCACTTGTGTTAGAGTTTATATGGACCAGTGGTACAAATAAATCTTTGGCCGAAGAACCTTTCTTAGGTCGAAAAACCTTGGTTGGGTCTGAAACCCACCCACCCCAGGCTCTTTGTGGAACGGGGGGGGGACACCTATGGGTGACACCCACCCACCCCGCCCCGATCCCCCACAGAACCTGAGGGTTATTCAAAGAACCCCAAAAAACCTTTCACTTAGATTTTGTTTCGCCAGGAAGGACTGACAATAAAATCGGGTATATTGATGTGCATCCATCATTATTTCGTTGGTGTCTGCATTTTAAAAAGCATTTTAATTTGGTGCCACGTTGAAATCCAGGTGCCCATGTCTCATAATATTTTCAAGCAACCACACAGATATTTACATTTTTCCTCTCACTATAGATAATCTACTTATGTTTATGTAGTTGTACATTGAAATAAAAGTATCCACACGTCATATTACATTGGCAAGCAGCCAATAGAGCTGCCCATGTGACATACTGGTAATAGTTGCCTTAACCCTTTCGCCATTGAATTGAGACTGAGTCAACAGCTTTCCTTGGCATTAAGGGGGAAAGGGTTAATATGGGTATTTTATCTATTTTCCCTCCCTTTCGATATTTTATTTGCTTTAATATCAACGTTGTTGTACACTGAAATGAAGGTATCCACATGTCAATGACTTTGGCCCGTAGTCAATAAAGATGTCCATGTGACATACCGGTAATATCTCCAAGTTGCCATATATACGGTATTTTCTCTACTCTCTCCACTGTGGTGTTAAATTAATGCTTATTCATGTAGTTGTACACTGATGAAGGTTTTCGCATGATATTGGCCAGTAGCTAATAGAGGTGCGTCGGTGCCCGGGTGTCATACCAGTAATATCTGCAAGGTGCCATAATAATAAGAGTATCTATCGATCTACTTTCACTTTTGATTTTATATTTATGCTTAGCTATGTACCCGAACACTTAGTAAAGCTATCCACACTTCATGTGAGATAAGATCCACATGTCTAACCGATTTCGGATGGGTTTTTTTTGGGGGGGGGGGGAGGGGGTGGTGTTTATTTGTTTGGGGTTATTTGGGTTGTTTTTTTTGTTTTTTTTTTTTGTTTTGTTTTTTTTTTTTTTTTGTTTTTTGTTTGTTTGTTTTTTTGTCTTGTTTTGTTTTCATCTTTATTTTGGAAACATTTTGGTAGACACATATGTTGTCTATCATCTGTCTAAATTCAGCCGTTCTAGCTCCAATGCAATCTGCAGAAATTAACAAAATGCTTTCAATGTTAACGTGGCACTCAATGGACTGTGTTAACCCTTGGATCTTAATTACTGACAATAGGTATCTGCTCTAAAATGACTGTTTCACATAAATATTTCTCTAAAACGAATTCTCCGATTTTAATCAAATAAAAATTGATTTACTCTCTAAATTCCCGAGAGCAAAAACGTATCGGGGATTTTCCTAGAAATAATCTTTATTTTTAAATATGTACTCTTATCCAAAGTGAAGAGTCCCACAAGCTTTATCAATGTCACAAAAACAACCATTTTCCAATTTTTGTATCGCCACTGAAAAAAAACCGATACAGTTATGGAAAACCTGATACGATTTTGCAGATACATTTTGTTGATATATAATATTATGATAGCAGAAATTTGACCGTTTCATCTTGAATATTCTTGAGGAATATCAAAAATGTTTCAAAAACACTTTTTATACCTTTTATACCCAAAACGCTTATGTTTATACAACAACTTTGAATTTTGATTTCGTCTTGAGTGCATTCTTCAAAACTTGCTGTCAGCTGAGTAGGCCTACATAGGCTTAGTATGTCAGGGAATATGGATGCAGGTGTCTGCAATATTTAGCCTAAAAGTGAAGTTACTTATCCAGGTTGGGCATTACCATTGTACCAAGTATGCATATGGTAAGTTACGATTTATGTAGGACAAATAGGTCAGAACTGACCTCCATTCTTGTCAATAAAATTTTTACTTACTTCTATGTATGTCAATCACGTTTACTCACACTGTCAGCACATCTTTAAGAGAGTCAACCAAACGACCGACCTGCCCGAGTTGACTGGATGCCACCTGATGTAGTTGTCAATGGGGGGAAAAAAATGTGCGTTTTAAGAGTGGCGTCGAAAGGATATTTGCAAATGCTAAATGAATAACTTGCCCCCATAGTCCGTCGTTGTGTTTACTGGACCAGACAATATCTTCATCAGAATCGCCGTCAGAAGTGTAGTTGTCAAGTAGTCTGAAACCAACTTCTTCCTGTCGCGCCATCTTGGTGTCACACTACTCTATGTGGTTTGGTGAGTATGTACATTTTTTCCCAGTGAAGACACAAGAGTGGGAAACCGGTCTCGTAAGATCATCGAAACATCCACTCAGGCGGAAAAGGTCACATACTGAGCGACTGCTCTCTTATCATTAGGTTCTGTTGCATATGTTGATGTCCTCTGTGAAGTTCAAAGGATAACCGACTATAGCTCGAATGGAAAAAGATCCATACAGCGGCCCAATGATGCTTCGAAGCGTTACGATCAATGCAGTAACCCCGGTAAATCGATCTGAGTGCAACTCAACTCGAAAAATCACGTTCTGCACATGACATTGTTCGTCGTGACAATTTGTGCATACCGTGACCCCGATCAGTGACCCGAACAGCTGTGAGGCCATGTGACCTGGATGCATCTATATGTGTTAAAGCTGGCATATCACTTCCGTTCCATACTGTCACAGTTCTGACGTGTTTCCAAAACGAAGTAGGCTTATACTTTCTTTCTTTCTAACACAATCTTATCCCATGTATGTGTTGTCCACAGTAACCACAGACGGGCCGTTCTGCACCGCGTAGAATTTATTGCCGACCCACCCGCCTGTGTAGAACGGTCGCCTGCATACCCTACTTTCGCGCTGACCACTTTTTCAGGCGCGCGCGCCCAAGATGTTGATTTATCGTCTGCTGCCGTATCTGTCTTTCATCGCTGTTTCGACACAATATTTTTTTTTCTGTGAAATGCTCGAGAATACTCTGGACTACACATACAAAGGATAAAAATAAAACAACACTCTTGCAATTACGTGGCCGTAAATTCTGCATGGCACTGGCGTATCCGTGGAGCTGAAAGATACACTCGATAACCCGCCTGCAGCGGGCTGCATCTCGTGTATCCTTCCGCTCCCACGGGTACGCTCGTGCCATGCAGAATTTAAGGCCAGGCACTGACACTCGTGTAGTTTTATGATTTTATCCCATGTATGTGTAGTCCAGAGTAGCTGTGGACGTGGCGATCTACACCGTGTAGTATTTTTTACCGTTCCACACTCTCGAGACCGTTCCACACGCTACCGCCACGCCCCCTATGCGCGCGCACATAGGATGTTGATTTCTGTCGTCTGCTATGAAAAGTACCGAGCGGCAATTCTATGATACAAAAGATTAGATGGATGAGTGGATGAATGATAATATACATGGGATAAAAATAAAACCATTCTCGTGTTGAGTACCATGGCCGACCGTTCTACATGGCACTCGCGTAGCGGCGGACAGCCAGGATACACGAGGTGAAGTCCGCCGCAGGCGGACCACCGAGTGTATCCTGGCTGTCCGCCGCTACGCGAGTGCCATGTAGAACGGTCGGCCAGGCATTCACACTCGCATAGTTTTATTATTGTTCCCATCATAAGTGTGGAACGATTTTACGACCAAAATGAAATAAAAGAGAGAATCCCATTGGTTGTTGTTTTGTTTGTAAGCCAATCAGATTACATAGAATAGAAAAGAGTAACCAAAAGTTCTTTCTTGAGTGACGTACTAGGCCTATAGCAACGCAATGTTGAAAGTGAACAAAATGGAGTCGAAACGGCTGCTGCAAGCACCCTAAACCAAGTAGATTTTTGACTAAAACATAGGATTTAACGCTCTATGGGAGAAACAAAATTCCACATGGCCGTGTCATGGCGAATGGATTTAGACAGCACTCGTTTCAAACCGTTCACTGCTCGCCAAAGGCTCCCAATGAACGGTTTAAAAACTCGTGCTGTCTAAATCCATTCCCCATGACACGGCCATGTGGAATTCTATATTTCTTTCTTCTCCAGCAATTTGTGCCGACATTTCATCTGGAAAATTTCATACATAGAAACTCCAAACTTGGCCTGATTATAATTCCAGACTTGAAGTCAAGAGTTTTTGTACAGAGATTCAACGGTTTTGAAAATTATGTAAATTAGGGCCATTTGAAAATTTGAATCTTGAATTTGTCCAAAAATGTTATAGCTACAGGTAACCAATCCAACTTAAATTCATAGGTTTGTAACACTGCACATTTTTGTAATTTACATGTGACTTGTAATGGTCAAAAGTTAAGATTATTTGGAACTTTGAAATGTTCATCTAGCCATCACTTGGTCAATTTTCATCCAACGTCAGTCATATGGGGCTCAAATTGTAGATATTGTAACACAGCATATTTTTGTAATTTAAGTGTGGCATCTAAAGGTCTGAGGTTAAGGTCATTTAGCCCTTTGAAATTTTCAGCAAGCCATAACTTGATTAATTTTCATCTGATTTGGTTTATGTTGGGCTTAAAAGAGCTATTACAACACTGTGCGTTTTTTGTAATTCACATGTGACTTCTAATGGTCAAAAGTCATAGTCATTTGGGCCTTTCATTTTTCATCAGCCATAACTTGGTCAATTTTAATCCAATGTCAGTCATATTGGGCTCAAATTGTAGATATTGCAATACTGCACATTTTTATAATTTAGATATGACCTCTAAAGGTCAAAGGTCAAGTTCTTTCGCATAGTCATAAGCTTAATGGAATGTGAGTACAAAGGACAAAATTATAGCAGTTAATATTTACAATTTTTAAAGGCACACATACAGTTTTATTTTGGAGCGAATCTTCTTTCTTTCTTTTGTTCTTTCTTTCTTTCTTTCTTTCTTTCTTTCTTTCTTTCTTTCTTTCTTTCTTTACCGACAAAGTTGTCCGACATTTCATTTAAAGAATATTATACATAGAGGCTCCAAGCTTATTATAATTATATTTCCATACTTAACGTTTTTAGGTTTTGAAAAGAGGTTCAATGGTTTTGAAAATCATACAAATTAGGACCATTTGAAAATTTAAATCTTGAATATCTCCAAAACTTTTATAGGTACAGGTAACCAATCCGACTTCTCTTCATATGTTTGTAACACTGCACATTTTCTATAATTTGCATGTGACCTGTAAAGGTCAAAAGTCAATGTCATTTTGATATTTAAAATTTTCATCTAGCCATAACTCGGTCAATTTTTTTCCTATTTATATCATGTTTGGCACAAATTGTAGTTATAGTAATACTCCAATTTTTGTAATTTACATCTGACCTCCGAGATCAAGGCCATTTGGACCTTTGACATTTTCATCTAGGCATCAATTAGTCAATTTTATCCAATCTGAATCATGTTGCACTCAAATTGTATATATTGGAACACAGCACTTTTTTGTAATGTACATGTGACCTCTAATGGTCCAGGGTCAATGTCATTTTGACTTTTTTTCTAGCCACTGCTCAGTCAATTTTTATCGAATTTTTAACATGCTGGGCTCAAATTGTAGATATTACAAACTGAATATTTTTGTAATTAACATTTAACCTAAAAGATTCAAAGGTCAAGGTCATTTGGCCCTTTAAAATTTTGATCCAGCATTACTTTGTCAATTTTCATCTTATTTTGCTCATGTTGGACTTTAATTATAGATATTTTTTGTAATTTACATGTGACCTGTGAAGGTTAAAAGTCAATGTTATTTGGGCATTTGTTCTTTCATGTAGCATATAACTTTGTCAATTTTCATCCAATTTCGGTAAAGCCGGGCTCAAATTGTAGGTATGGCAATGCTGCACATTTTTGTGATTTACATGTGACCTCTGAAGTTCAAAGGTCAAGGTCATTTGGACTTTGAAATTTTCATGCTTTGAAGCAAATCTTCTGTTCTAGTTTTTCTTCTTTTCAAAGATTTTGTTCTCATGTACTTCGACCTTTTTTTAGCGTGAGCATGCTCTTCCATTGCCATACTTTATGAAGAACAACTAATTACTGATTTGAAAACAAATATTCCAGATGCATGATCTATTAACCTTTGATCGGACTGACCAATCTGTCGTCACTGGTTATGCCTGTGTGTAAACAAAAAATACATATTTGCAAGCCATGAATTGATTCATCCCCTCTTTCTCTCTCTCTCTCTCTCCCTCACACACATACACACACACACACACACACACACACACACACACACACACACACACACACAGATTTTAATCGCTTTTGGCTTCAAAAGTATTTAGCATACAGGCCCAATTTTAATGTTGGTTCTGTCGGTACTTTTTATCTATTGGGAGGAGGCTGGTCGTGACATCTGTTGAACACATCCATTTCAAAATTGATGGGGATGAGCTTTAAGCAGGTCTGTACCAAGTTCGGTTTGAACAAGGAGGGTAGAGCTCTCTCTACCCTCCTTGGTTTGAACACGTTTTATTTGCAAAAACGATTGGCCAACAGACACAATGCCTATATGAAGGCCTCTTGTACATGAATTGACAATACAACAAAAAGTGCATAACATCTAGATAATAAATAGAGAATGCACAGGACATAACAAATATAATACGAAAGAGGAAAAGACTAACGAAATGGGTGAGCGTTATTCCCGTATATACATGGACATATAATTGGACATAACAATAAATAGAATATATATGACTTATCTCTGTAAAATGTTTGCCTTGTGTCTAATTTTGTGACTAATTATGATGGCACAGCTGCAACCCGGTGCTAGAACAGCTAAACATTGAATCTTCCAGTGGTTCTAATATATTTATGAACTGCTTGGAATATATCCCGATTTCCAGAATTATTTTTTGTTGACAGTCCAAAAATTACTGTTTTTAAATTGAAGTCTTCAAGGGGAATTATTTTAGTTTGGAGTTCGTCTCTCTCCATAACGTATTTGTTGCGTTGGAAAAAAAATAATGAAAACTGTCCTTTGCCGAGGTACCACTGGAACAAAGTGGTGATTCAAATATATTCATCCTGTACAAATCTTTATTCAGCTGGCTGCAGCCCATTCTCAGTCTATCATGAATAATACCTGTTCTTCGTTCTCCGAAATAAAACATTTCATTACATTTCGCCTTGAATTTATTTAATTTCTTCTTAAATTCACCTAAATCTTCAGACTTTTAACTGATTGTGGAAGAAGGTTCCATTCGCACACTGTGACAGGAATAAGTATAAACTATGAAAGGTATTTGTATGAGCATAAATTGAGCTAATATCCTGCCTTGACCTGATGTTTTATATAGTTTGTTCTTCAACAGTACGTGGAATTAGATTGCATAAATAAGAGGGAGCCAATCCATTAACTATTTTGTACATAAGTGTGAGTTTGTGTTTCCGTCGTCGTTTCAGAAAGTGGCTCCCATCCCGTTTCAGCATATATTTTAGTTTGGCTTGAAGCCCCGGTAACAACTCTGGCTGCAGCCAGCTGAACACTTTCAAAAAGGTCCCTGTCTGACTGTGTGCATCCATCCCAAACTACATAGGCATATTCTAAGCAGGGTCTGACCAACGAAAAGTACAAGGATTCAAGTGCACGTCTATTAAGTTTGTACTGTAGATATTTCAAAATACCAATCAATTTCCTTGATTTCGCTACAATATAATATTAATGTGCGCCGACCAGCTGAGATCCGAAGACATTTTAACACCAAGGTGTTTGTTCCAAGTTTGTTTCAATCTTTACGCTGCAGTGATTTTTGGATTTGTATAATTTTTTTTGATTATTATTTGACAAAATCTTAAAAAGTTTTCTTTCGCAAAAGCGCTCGGCCAATTATTTCGAATTTGCATAGAGGCCCTTTTGGGGACACACAAAGTGCTATTGCATTCTCATATTTTAATTTCCGCTTTTCTTTTTTTTTTCTCTGTCTCCTTTAAAACCACAGACTACAGCTAAATCTTAGCAACACTTAGCTCTATAAGGACTTACTTTTGGTAATAAAATGTAAGTTAGCTGAGCACGGGCTGTTCACACGGCCCTGTGGTTGTCTTCTATCAAGCAATTTTCTCACTCAAACAAAGTCAAAATGTTGGGACGAGTTCATTGAAGGGTAGATCAAAACACGGGGTACAAAACATGGGTCATTCCCGAGGAGCCTGTGTACCTATCGCCACAACATGCAGTTCCGCCGGGGGAGAGGCATTTAAGCCGTTATAAATTAATAAGAAAGTAAATAAATACAGGTTGAGCTAAGAACTGCTAAGCTCAATGAGGACTAAGCTTTGGTTATAAATGTGGGTCAGCTAAACACGGGCTGTTCGCATAGCCCTCTAGTAAATTTTCAGGCTGATATGGCCTTAAAAAACAAATATAATGTAAGTGTAACAAGTTTTGGTAAAACAAAGCGACAAAAAGCGATGTCAGGCGTATGGTACAGAGCTTAATTTAGCAAACTGCATTGTGGAAAACGTATCCGCGAATTGACATTATAGACAGAGATAAAACGACCGTGTGTGGTTTTGCATAAACGAAAGGTGTGAGAAATAGGTTTCTTTTTTTCTGGAACAACACAAAGTATGTGCACGGCTGAAAAAAGCTTCCATGTCTTCCAGTAGCACCAGCATCAACTCTGCAACATGTTGACACTAAGTGAGTCAACAGTTGTCACCATCCGACCTTTTATAGCTGATCTTCAACACAGTTGCCTTATGTCATGTACATGTCGCACAATCCATGGATCCATGCAAGCGCTTTAATAAGAGAACATTATGAGATACAGTGCAAAGCACTTTACGTCTATATTGATATATACGTTTCTGTGGAAGTTAATAACACCAGTACGATCATCAAACGGAACGTTGTGAAAAATAAGAGAACCTGTTAATGCATTTTGTCGTGCGCAGAAACACTTTTAACTCGCCTGCAGTCCATCCCGACCAAAAAATTAAAACAATTATATCATCGAAGCTTCTTATCGTTTAATCACAACCTGAGTTTCCCTAACCTCATGTATTAAATATAGACAATTTGTACAGGCAAATATTGGTTGAATTAAGGTAAGCGGAAGCCAAATATACCGACAAGTATTTTGCCATAATGATGCTGTGCAAACGCGATAACATTAATCCATCATGAGAGGTGCTCATGGAAAAACAACAACATATCTCACACTCACACAGTTTGAGAAAGTACTTCACTCACAAAATTACAACGCACTTAAGGCACAGAGACACCAATGAACGAGAGATAAGCCCAGATTTTAATCCACGTTCTGACGAGATATATATATTGGACAACATTTCAAAGACAAATTATAGGTATTATTAACTTAATATAATATGTGGACACCAGTAAGATTCATCGTCAAAAGTAAGGTGTTTATGCAAAAAGTTTCGTGTATTATCTGCGGCTTCACGCAGTGTGCGTCCAAGCTGGTTGACTGGGACCGTAGAAGGGTGCCGCAAAGTGGTCGTTGTCAAAACTATCAATATTTTTTATACGCACAGGAAAACATCAGACGTGATAGACGAATTTGCACACACATACACAAAAAGCAAAAGGCTATATTGTAAGTGTATGGGAAAATATATATATTGGACAACATTTCAAAGACAAATTATAGGTATTATTAACTTAATATAATATGTGGACACCAGTAAGATTCATCATCAAAAGTAAGGTGTTTATGCAAAAAGTTTCGTGTATTATCTGCGGCTTCACGCAGTGTGCGTCCAAGCTGGTTGACTGAGACCGTAGAAGGGCGCCGCAAAGTGGTCGTTGTCAAAACTATCAATATTTTTTATACGCACAGGAAAACATCAGACGTGATAGACGAATTTGCACACACATACACAAAAAGCAAAAGGCTATATTGTAAGTGTATGGGAAAATATATATATTGGACAACATTTCAAAGACAAATTATAGGTATTATTAACTTAATATAATATGTGGACACCAGTAAGATTCATCATCAAAAGTAAGGTGTTTATGCAAAAAGTTTCGTGTATTATCTGCGGCTTCACGCAGTGTGCGTCCAAGCTGGTTGACTGAGACCGTAGAAGGGCGCCGCAAAGTGGTCGTTGTCAAAACTATCAATATTTTTTATACGCACAGGAAAACATCAGACGTGATAGACGAATTTGCACACACATACACAAAAAGCAAAAGGCTATATTGTAAGTGTATGGGAAAATATATACAGTTGGGTGTCAGCGTACTGGACTCTGTGGGAAATCAGTGTTTCAACACAACATGGAACGGGTCATGTAGCTACAAACATTTAATACGGATAACCTCCCGGGCCAATGTGATGTGCTCATGATACATCTTACACACAAAAATATTTGTAGAATCAAAGCCAAAGCTGATGTGCCTCAGCGGACTTTTTAAAGTCTATGGCAGGATTTCTGACTTCAGTTTGACGTGTATCAATTTTGTTACGCAGTCTTGTATGCGATACAGCCACATCAAGCTGCTGGGTCCTTCAGACTGACTATTTGGACACTATGGCCTTTGACCCTGGCTGTATACTTGTTTACAAACTGGCTGATGTCTTTTTCCAGGTACAAATCTCGAACTAGGTAGTATTTGTCAATTCGCAAACCTGGCACCAGTGAAAAATCCAACGTAATGTCACGTTCGTAGACATCACGGTTTAAAAAAACAGCAACAATCCTGTTGCCAGACAGGAGACCAGCGTATACATGTAAGTCTGGGGGCCCGCCTACTTTAAGGCACATGTTGTTGGTATTTTTTATTAGAACAGCATTAATCCCATCCCGTGTAGGCACGTAGGTGAACGCATCATTAAACCCATGCCACCATTGATTACTACCTGTCCAATGAAATGTCTTGTTTCGTGCGTCACACGATCTAAGTCTAGCTGGAGTCCCATTATATGTACTCGAGGTAACACATTGCTGAGTCGCTGTTGAAGAATCCTTTAGCAACTGAATGTTTCCTTCGCGATTCTTCCAAAACATCTGTCCATAAACATCCTTCTTACAAGGACTCTCAACGGACAAATAGTTCCATTTATCCAATTTAAGACAACGTTGCGTCACTAAGTGTTTTATTTGTCGCAGAGACTCGTCATAAAGCCAATGTTGATCTCGCTCATTGACGTCACATGGAGCTGATACAACCTGAAAATGATGTATTCCATTCGAAGTTGAAATGTTTGATATCAAATCAACTGATATGCCCAGTGGATCTTGGTTGACAGCGACGAGTTCTCGTTTAGTTAATAACCGCTGTGTAAAGCCATCCATCTTGGCTATATTATTTCCTAAGAAAAGCGGTGACTTAAAGGCACACCATAGAACGAAATGAGCAACATACTCATCTTGTGTCATGAGACCGTTCCCGACCTCCAACATGTCAAGGTCATTCCAAAACCCTGGTCTGGCATATTTTGTTAGCCGTTCCTGGATAACAGTGTCAACAATATGCATAATGGAGTCCCAGTCATCCCATATATCCATTGAAACCCTTCTCATATTTGAATAAGACTTGGCTTGTTCAACAGGTACCGTGCCTTTGATACTGTAGACGATTGGCCGACCTGTTCCGTTCAAAGCCACGCCCAGAGCTTTACAACTGCCATATAAATCGCTGTTTGGATACAAGTAGAGGGTGTCGCCCTTAACAAAATCCACACCGTAGTATGCATACATGTTGGAATCAAGTACCTGACAAAGAAAGGTAATTAGTATTATAAGCAGATTGACATATCCGCGATGAGTATTGGTATACAACGGTATTTTGCCATTAGGTAGGTTAAAATATCGTTACGAGTGTGGAACGAATGTGACACACATTCTGGTCAAATCGTATGTTTACATTCACAGACATGTGACCCGTACACGTAAGTACAACCCGTTCGGAACCCATTGGTCAAACAAATCCGAGCTTCCACATTTGCAAGCGTCAGCTTCAGTGCAAGAACAGAGAGCCTCATGTGTTACCACAAAGCATGTCAAAAGAAGCCACATATATTTCATGTGCATTTAATCTGTCCAGATCCGAATACCCATGCAAATCTACTTAGCTGTACATGTTTTCACCAGAAAAATTCTCGCCTTGGGTACATGCACTATGTCACCACTTTGCGAGGCATACAGTGGCATTCTAATATCAGGCTTGGGCCATGTTAAAAGTCCTAAACAATAAACAAGATCATTTGTGGAAACGCGTTTCTCTAAACTAAAAAACAGTTAGCAAAGAATAATGAAGAAGGGGGGAGAACCGTTGCATGCATACTGTGGGATAAATAGTATAATCTCAAATTGAGACCACAATTTACAGACCGGTTTTGTTATCCTTTTTAAAATTATATTTGCCATTAAGACCGCTCCCCTTTTATTGCTATTTTTTTCAGTCCCTTAGTTGACTTGGCCCATGTTTAAAGCCTTAAGATCATTTGTGGAAACGTATTTCTCTAAACTAAAAATAGTTAGCCAAGAATAATGAAGAAGGGTAAAGAACCGTTGCACGCATATTATGGGATAAATGTAATATAATCTCCAATTGAGACCACAATTTTGTTATCCTTATTTAGATTATATTAAGACAGCTTCTCTTTTACAGTTATTTTGTCAGTCCCTTAGGTGGTCCTAATAAGGAGGTTCCATTGTAAATAGAACTAAGTTTGTGTGCATGTTTGCCAAAGCATTCTCGGTGATGACGAGATGTGCCTGTGAGGTGGCGGGATCACATGTGAAGCCGTTTTGTGCACAGACACGCACACTCGTTATGTTTTACAAATTTACCTCATGACCGAGTGATCCAGGCCGCCGCTCGCCAGTAAGAGACCCAACACTTGTGTAAAGGCCAAATTTGAGACCCTTCTGATGCAGGGAGTCTGCAAGCCCTTTGAAACCCAGATGATTGCCAGGAAACTTTGCAGTGTCTGGTAGAATATGGCCGCTTGAGTTGCGTGTGAGCTGCCAACAGTCTGTGTAGACAAAATTGTTCATAAGCAATTAATGTGAAGACCAAATGAACAGACAATATGAAATTATCACAAAACTGAAAACATAGTATCAAGAGTTCTGTCCTTAAGTAATTTGAAATTCAGATAATGACTATTAATGTTGACAATGGGTCATATGAGGTTGAGCTCTCAGCAAGGCATTGGGCCACCGTTGAATAAATTCGAAACTCGTTTGGGTCTCCGCATGTCTCGTGCCATTTCGAAGCCATTTCCCGGGCAATTTCATGATTTTTTTTTTATTACCCTGAGTATAAAAACAACCAATGAAGCTTTTATAAAATTCCACAGCATGGCTTATTTTTGCCTGATAGAGAGCTATCAAATATACTTCCCTACCCAGTTTGTTGATGGTCTGGCAGATGATTTTTTAGAAGTAGAAAATGTGAATTGTGTACGGATGGATGATCACCTTCCACCCTTTATTGACCACTGCCCATGTAGTTAATATTGATAAAATTGTGGCGTTTTAGAATATGCTGACTACAGATATTTTAAACGTTAAATCTTCAATATCTTTAAAATTCTGATGGAGATGTCATCATAACTTCTATGTATATCTTGTTGGCCATCAAGTATCCAAGGAATGTGGAACAAGGGTGGAAGCATTTGAAGCTCTGTTAACGACAACATTACAAAATTTTAATCTCACATACCTTTGGCTTTAGGTCCTCGACTTGTCAAATAATATGTATATATATATAAAAAGTCATATATATAGAAATATATATATATATATATATATATATATATATATGACTTGTTTGAAAGTGGTTTTTAGGGAGGTTATATTCCATGCACACAAGTAGTGGCCTATATTAAGTTATTAATATGGTTTTAAATGGCCCATCTTTTGTTGGTTGGGTGGATGGGTGGTCCTGGGCTGCCTATTACCATGTACATTGTCTTTCACAGTTAGCCAATTAATATGCCAATCCAAAGACAGTAGGTCTCAAGGTGCCCACAGCTTGTTTGGACAACAAAACAAATCAGTGTTATGCTGGTAGCTGGTGTAGCAAGACAGGCTCACTCGTTGTCTCTGTTCTGTGTAGTTTTGCAACTTATTATCTTCATTTTGACTGGGCAGAATACTATTTATAAGGCAATGAAGCAGGTGGCCACCCCAGGTTGTGATAAAGGGAACTGAATGTAAGGCAGTAGCATTCAGTGGTGAGACCGACCTCAGTGGGGTTTTATTTTCAGCAGCACAGCTGCTTGCCCCTTTGCTGGAATGGGGCTGAGGCAATCTAACTTGCTGGAAGTTTGAGCAGTATTAACTTTAAGGTAACATACAGGCAGGAGGACAACAGAATCAGAATGCGAGCCAGGGGCAGGGAGCGATTCGAGGAAATTTACAGATAGTATCCCAAAATTTTGGCCATCCAGGAGAAGGAAGTTCCACTCCACAGGACTTTGCACAGTGGGCAACTGCTGCAGGGCTTGATGCCTGCACAATAATACTGCTAAACACACAAGATTTAGCTTGCACAGCCACACTGGCTACATTGCCGCCAATGCAAGTAATAGCTGGCTTATAGCAGGAAGCACTGAGGCCCAAGCTGACTGTGGGACCACCAATCCTACTCCACAGGGTCGTTGATAAACTGAGAGGGACCCCAGAGCCACGCAATCACCCAGTCAGTGACCAAGGAGATGCACACTCCTTGCCAACCATGCCTCACAACAGCCAGCAGCCAGACACTAGGAGGATCCAGGAGGCTATGGGATCCAGAAACCAGAAGGATGTGAATTTAGAACTATTGAGGGAGGACCCATTTGTAAACTCAGCCTTGCAGCAACTTGACAACAACCACACTCTTCACATGAGTGATATTCTTACCAGCAGTGCATAACTAGAGATTAAATGGAGCACCAACAACAGGGTCACAGGCCCTGGGTTTGTCCAAGCATTGTGAAAAGACAAGTAATATGGCATGTCTTCGTCCCTCAGGCAGTACGGGCGAGATCAAATTTTTACACATAACTGACTTTGTTGAATATAACCATGACATTTGTGTGGAGGAGGTAATAAATGCAAAGGGAGTAGTGCTTCATCAGAGAAAAGTAAAAGTTGAGTCCTTAACTTTGACTCAGTGTGCAGTGCTTAACACAGGGGTCATGCATAAAATCCTCAGTGAGGGTGCTCTTGATGCAAACATCCTCCATGAATACTTGGTCTACATAGTCAAAATATTGCAATTAACAGAAGTGTACCCACTGGTAAAGTCCTATTGTATGACAGGATTGATGCTTTGGACAAGGGTGCAGATATGTACATAAATGCAGTGTCCCCAACTGTACACGGTCACATCCCCACCGTCAACGTACAAAGTAATCAGATTGACCCCCAAGTAAAACCTTTGCGTAGGCCAGATCCACTTGTGTGAGAAGAGGAATTGCAGGGAGATCCAGACAAGGAGTTTATCGTTCACAGGTTAAGAAATGGGATTGATATCTTTGATCATGCTGTCAAGCCCATTCCATCTGAACAGCCTAATCACAAGTCAGCATTACAAAACAGACAAAAAATTCAGGCAATGTCACTGGAGGAAATAGAATGTGGCCATTACAAGATTGTACAAGAGAAACCTTGCATTGTTATTGCTTTGGCAGCTGTACTAAAAGACCAAAACAAGATTAGATTAATTCATGACTGTAGCCTACCAGATGACAAAGCAGTCAATGATTATGGCCAAACAGAAAAGTTTTCCGTGCTGGCTTTTGATGAGGCTATTGGTATGGTGTCTCCAGGCAGCTTTCAGGCCAAGTTGGACCTAAAAGCAGCCTATCCATTTATTTATACAGGCAAAGTAAGTCAAAAGGTAGCAGGTATTAAATGACACTCTACAGGTCATGCTGAATCCACATATTTAGATGATAGTAAACTCTGTTTTGGATCCAGTCAAGCACCATTCCTCTTTAACATGGTTACACAGGCAGTGTGACATAGGATGCATCGTGTGGGGTCCCAAAATGTTAGGGCTTGCCTGGATGATTTTTATATGACAGCTCAAACTCTCACTGAACGTTTACTCACTTTAAACACTTTGATGGCACTGATATTGAAATTTGGATTTTACATTAAGTACAGCAAGGTAGTTGGTCCCACAAAATGTCTCACCTTTCTGAGTATCCAAATTGATTCCAGAAATATGTCCATATCCTTGCCAGAGGATAAACTATCAGCATTAAAAGCATTATCGCTTACATTCAGTGCTAAGCACAGGGCTAGCAAGTGGGAGTTACAGCAGCCAATAGGATCCTTTAAAATGGGCTTCAAAAATGGTATGCAGTTAGAGAACTTTCCTGCGCCACATGATCGATGCACAAAATTGTCATAAAATGCTGTTAGTCGGGTCTATTCCGGAAGATATCAAATGGTGGGTGGACCTCATGACAATATTGAATGGAGGCTCACTTTTCCTTGATGAGCTGCCATTGGACTCAATGACAATGGATTCATGCAATGTGGGGGCACTGGCTACCTTTGGCACTGATTGGTGTTACCATAATTTATTTTAGTTTAAACGTATTTATTTAGTCTGGATAGCCCTATAGTACATCGAGATGACTAATACATGGGTTCTCCAGAACATGGAGACACACAGTAAGTATATACAAGACACATGACAAAACAAATGTTACCAATGTATTATATCTATGTAAACTCTGTACGAATATCAAAGTTTGATTACTTGTAAGATACAAGTTAAACCAATATGAATTGAGTTCAATATTTACCCATTAAAGAAAAAGGTATGATACAAATAAATTTGCATAGTCCAACTGATGAATACCACAGTAACAGTAACGGAAACATTATGTGGTTAAAGCACCTAGTATCAATAATGTACTGATGGAGAGCATCACAGATCTGGATATTCAGGCAGTTCGAAAGCTCGTTACTGCCACGGAGAAATATTTCAACTAACCTATCACTACCAATATGAATTATAAGATGCAGGCTAACCCCGGAGCAATCAAAGGAATAACAGTATTCAGTTATCTGTTTCTCAGAACGATGTAATAGGGACAGAAGAGTAGGAAATGCTTGGAGTCTTCAGTGGGATAAGAACAGGCACAGGATGGGTCAGGAAGGATGTTAATTTTGTGAAGGTCGGGAGTTTAGTCTAGAGAATCCTAGGCGTAATTGCGTTTGGCAAATATTAGCAAATCTGTCACCATGGAGTTAGAACTCGGGAACAGTGTCTGTGGCTAAAAGAGTAGTTTTAAGTTTCGATTTGAATATATGTAGACAAAGCGAATCTCTAATGTCAGAAGGCAGGTTATTCCACTGTTTGATAGCATCTGGGAGGAAAGAGTTAGACAGACGCGACGTTCTACATCTAACGGGGCGCACTGACATTGAATGTCGGAGAGCACGACCAGCAGGAGGAGGGGGTACTAGATTAGATAGATAAGAAGGAGTCAGTTTGTGGTACATTTTATAAAAGAGGACAAGCTTAAAGTATTTACGTCTGTCTGCAAGAGTTGACCAGCCAAGTTCACGAAGTAAATTAACATGTGATGTCTGTTTCAAGGCACCTGTACAAATTTTAGCGCATTATACTGAATCAATTCCAATCGATTGACAGGACTTTACCACAGTTGTCTAATAAAACACAGCCGTACTCAAGGATTGGACGGATCATAGAACAATATAGTTTGACCAGAGATTTGCGTGACAGTTTATACTTGAACCTACGCAGTAAGGAAATTCTTAGACCAGCTTTATTGGTAATCCGTGTGATATGGGCTTGCCAAGATAAGTCACCACTCAAAGTGATTCCGAGATGTGTATGAATGTCTGCCTCAGGAATCTGAGACCCGTGCAAGAAAACTGGCGGATGATGAGGTTTCACTCGTTTCACAGAAAATATAACAGATAGTGATTTGGTATCATTGAATAACACTCGCCATAGCCTGCCCCAGAAATGTATTAGAGACAGATTGGTGTTCAGGTGGCGTGAGGATTGAACAGGGTTATTGACAATTTTGAGTATGCTAGTATCATCAGCAAACAATCTAACTTCGCACGTGAGATTGTCCACTAGGTCAGTTACATAAACCAAGAATAGGAGGGGCCCAAGGATAGATCCCTGAGGCACTCCAGCCTGGATAGGAAGCCAGGCAGAAGATTGACCATGAATAGTAACTCTTTGGAGGCGATTAGATAGACAACTTTCAACCCAGGTAACAACAAGATGATCCGATATGCCAAGCTGCTTGAGTATGAAGAAGAGTCCAGGGTGCCATTCCTTGTCGAAAGCCTTGGAGACGTCAAGAAATACCATTCTGGCCTCTTTTGATGACTCTAGACCGTTATATATAATATGAAGTAGGTAGACAAGTTGATTGATTGTTGAGTCGCCTGCCTTGAAACCTGAATTTTTGTGTGTGAGGAGATCGTTTGCAGTTAAATATTCATAGAGGGCATTAAACATTATGCGTTCAAAGACTTTAGAAACATTACAGAGTAAGGATATTGGCCTACAGTTACTTTTTATTTGTCTGTTAGATTTTTTGAAGACAGGACAAATATTTGAACGTTTCCAGGACAAGGGAAAGTAAGCTTGGTTAAGAGAAAGTTTAAATATTTTTGTGAGAGGATTACAGATGGAGTTAGCAGTATTTTTTAGAAGGATGTTGCCAATATTGTCAGGCCGGGTTGCAGAAGTAAGTCTTAGAGACAATAATACTTTCAAAACGTCTTGCTCACCAAAAGTGATTTCAGTTAGTCTAGACTCAGTGCGGTGACTAAATTCAGGCAATGGTGGGGAGCCTTTGAGAATTTGTGCACTGACTTGCAAAATAGTTTTTAAAAATATCACATTTTTTTTGCATTGCAGGATATAATTTGGTCGTTTTCAATTATTGGTGGAATCCCCTCGTGGATTTTAGATCCCAAGACAGACTTAGATAAGCTCCACCATTGTTTTGGATTTATTTCATTATCGTCCAGTTTAGAACGTAATTTATTAAAGTAAGAACGCGTCGATTTTCGAATTTTGTTAAGGACATGGTTACGTGACTTCTTGTAAAACTGGTAAAACTTCTCGACCTTCATGGAAACCTCGAGTGTATAGGGTCGTGGCAGGTTAGCTATATTCTTAAAACGCTTCCATGCCCGATTGCGGAAATGAATAAGCTTTTTTATCTCGGTAGTAATCCAAAGTTTGTCTGAAGGTCTTACAGTGACTTCTCTAAAGGGTATAAATTCCTAGGCAGTGGAGAGAAGCAATTCTGACCAGTATGAAACAATGTCGTCAAGGTTATCATAGACTTCATGGGCTGTGTTCCAAGGTGCTGTTAAGAGAGTAGAATTAATTTCAGGGAAATTGGCTTTATTGTAATCCCAAACATGACGTTTGAACGGGCGGTCTTTAAAGTGTGATAGTGAGAGAGAGCAGAAAACGATCGCATGGTCAGAATTTGACAGAGGAGTGAGGACACCACTGTTGAGTACCAGGCCAGGAGAGTCCGTGATAATAAGATCAAGCAAGTTTTCTGAGTATTTGGTGGTTCTTGTAGGTTCCTGTATTAGCTGATAGAGGTTGTGTTGAAGAAGCAGGTTGAAAAGCGCTAAGCCAAGGTCACTATCCTGATGTGGTGAATTCCAGTCTGAGCATCTATCGTTAAAATCGCCAGTAATAAGGAGAGAGTGTGGGTTACTTTCAAGCACTATAGAAATTGACGTATTCAAAGCTTCGAGAAAGGCATCACGTATTTGAGCAGGCTGGCCAGGAGGTCGATAATAATTTCCAATCAGTAGAACCCCACGTTTTGATGTAATCTCAATCCAGATGCACTCTGAGTTCAGATCCTCTAGATCGGTGCGCCTTCAACAAGGTAGCGAAGCAGAAACATATGTAAGGACTCCTCCTCCTCGTCCTGTAGGACGGTCTCTTCTAAAAGGAGGTTGAAAATTGTCAATATGGAGAAGTTGATCAGGAAAATTCGCATCAAGCCAAGTTTCTGATAAAGTGATAACATCAAAATTTTCGACTTGCGCCAATAATTGAAGTTCATCAAGTTTGCCCAAACTCTTGATACTACGGGCATTTGAGTGGCATAGTTTTAAATAATTTTTTGCAGAGGGGTCGTTTTGTCTGGGGTTTGGATGCACAACAATGCAGGACTGAAAAAAAATTTGCAAGACTGACAGTTGGTGTTGTAGACACGTGAAACCTAGTAGAATCACGTTCATTGGGACTAAGGACAAGAAACAGAAAGAAAGGATTATTTCGGAATCAGCAGTATTCTTGGGCCAATCATACTTTCGTGGGGTTGACCAACAGTTGTGAAAAAGTCCAATTGCCACTCTATAATGATCAATGCTAATCCCCATGACGGTTGATATGAGGGAAGGAAGTAACGGCATTAACAATGGGCTGCTGTAAATGTGCAATAAACGCTAAGAGGCCTGAAGTGAGTGGCAGAAGACAGGGGTTAGTTTGGATGTGCATTAAAAGGTCGGAAGGCGAATGTATGGTGTAGTTTATGGGTGATAGGTGTATGGAAATATTCGGACAATATACCATGGTAACAAAACGAATAACACGACAATACAGAAGGAGCTCAGAAAATATGGTACAAACTCCTGACACAGGAGTTGGTAAGTGGACTCGCCAGAAGCAGCATCCCACCATATCAATTACAAGGAGGCCACAAAAACAGTATGCAGAACACACAGGGATGCTTATCTGAGATTGTGTATTTACTGTGGCTCTCAGCTGGTACCAGTAGACAGTGTAGTACTAAGCAGATATGTTGTCTTTCTGGCAAGATCACTGAAGTATTCAAGTGTGAAGCAATACCTGAATATAGTAAAAATATTGCACTTGGAAGCTGGATTCCCTGATCCAATGGAAATAACTGGTTTATCCATTCGGTGGTAATGGGCATTAAAAGAGACCTGGGTACTAGTGTCAATCAAAAACAACCCATTTCACCTGACATTTTGAAACAGATGTTTAAAGTCATAGACTTGTCAGTGGGGCTTGACTCCTGCTTCTGGGCAGCAGCACTGGTGGCTTTCTTTTGTTTCCTCTGTAAGTCTAATATTTTGCCTAAAAGTGAAAGAGAATGTAATAACAAGATCCACCAGTGGGTGGCAGATGTAACTTTCTATCACTGAGGAGCTTTCATATTAGTGTGCTGGTGCAAAACTACCCAATAGGGCCAAAGGGAGATTCATTTGCTAATCCCATTTCTGCTAAACAGCTGTCTTTGTCCCGTGACAGCCCTTGTTCATAGTTGGTCAAAAAAATGAAAACAGTCAAGCAGGAAGCCCACTGTTTGTGTATAAACACCAAGGTTAACAACGAATTCTCACTTATCAGGTGTTTGTTAAAAATTTCAGGAAGTTTTGCAGTACATTGGTATCAATCCAGGTCAATACACTGGCCATAGCTTCAGAAGGAGCAGAGCAACATTTGCCTTTGAAGCAGGAGCCACAGGAGCCCCCCCCCCCCCCCCCAGCTCATTAAAATGCAGGGAGATGGCACAATGACGCCTACCAGCGTTACATCACTATATCAGTCCCTACCAAAATTACAGCCATTTCTAAAATGGCTTTATACATACAAAACAACTAGATCTAATTGGGACTTGGGCATTATGACATAGTGATGTAGAGCTGGTTGCTGTAAGGAGAGTGCCCTGTCCCTGTCACG
The DNA here is from genome assembly GCA_964020975.1 of Hermodice carunculata. Lineage (NCBI taxonomy): Eukaryota > Metazoa > Annelida > Polychaeta > Eunicida > Amphinomidae > Hermodice > Hermodice carunculata. The sequence continues at coordinate 74,751,789 of OZ026615.1, read as the reverse complement.
GGAAGTCTACCAGGGGTGCCACCTGCAACGTTATGGCTAGCTTGAAGTCCTAAGGGGGGTAGCACCTTGACGGGCTCATGTGACAGGTATAGGGCAGCCTCATAGGTTAATGAAATAGATAGTCATTTGTGCCAAACAATATTATGATATCCTTTTCTCTTTGAATGTCATTTGTGTGAAAGCTGTTGGGAATGCATAGGAAACATTTAGAGAGCTTGAATAAGACATCCAGCACACATGTTAAGTCAACATACCCGGCCTGTTAATGAAGCTAACGAAAGTGCCTATTGATGTAGCTATATGCATAATGGAAGTTTACAGCTGAAAGTGAAAAGGGGGAGACAATACCATGAAACACACAAACAAAAGACAAACAGCACACTGCCTAGCAACAACCTTAAGCTTACAACACTGTCAAAATGATTATCAACATTGAGTGATAAAAATGAAGAACTATTTAACATTCACCATAGAGTAAACTGGAATTCAAGTGAATGCTGCCAATACTGTGCAAAAACAGTATTATTTCACAAGAAAGTACTGTGTTTTCAGAACTTTTTACTGAATGTTTTGAAACGGTACACATTGAACCATTCAAGTTGTAATATAAATCAAGCAAATAATCTCTTTGAGCTGTTCTCACATAACAATACAAAATAAGTATATGCTGGAGTAAACAGGTCTCCCAGAAAAAAAAGAACTAAAAGAAAGGTCCCGTACTAATTCGGTCCACTGCTTAATAGCTGAACTTCTTATGTTGAATTAGTATGGGGCTCAACGCTCACCAATAGCAACACTGGATCATTGTGGGACTTGACTGCAAAATGCGGTACTCGTTTTGAACTTAAGAATTTGTATGTAATTCTTATATTTATTAGCAATACTTACCTATCCACTGCATTTGGTAGATCCTATCCGGGATCGTGTCTTTCCCAAAAATTTATTCCAGAAATTTTTCTTTCTGACACAGTCACTGCCTTGTCCCCTCCCGCAGCATCCTTATTGCCCAAGCTGTTGACTCAGCTAGCATAAGTGGGACACAGCCTCGTTCTGACTTTAGTTCATTCTCTTTGGAAGTAAAGTCGAAGTGATGGATAGCTTACGTAATAAATCATGCAGGGAGGCTGGGTGGGAATTTGCATAGTGAATAGGTAAGTATTGCTAATAAATATGAGAATAACATACAAATTCTCAAGAGTAATGTCCCAATACATTACCTATCCACTACATTTGGTAGACATACAAACAGGCTGCAGGCAGGCATCATTCCGACATCTTCAGTGTGTGTCAGAAGAAAAAACCAATCACCAATCGAGTACCTCCTGACCTGATATGAGGCTTACCAAATGTAGCAAGGTGAGGCTTACCAAATGTAGCAAGGGACCATACATCAAGTAAGGGTCCCTTATGTCTGTGCAATGTTGGCCAATGGATACATGATAGTGTCATTTCCAACATATTTTCCTGCCTTGTCAAGTATAAGTGAAGTAGAGTGGAACATAATATATATATGTATATATATATATATATATATATATATATATATATATATATATATATGTATATATATACATATATATATACATATATATATACATATATATATATATCTGCAAAACATACATATAGTTTCATATTTACATTATATTACATCTCCTGAGTGTGCTCCATCAAGAGCAACCTGTGGAGAGCCCAAAGTAGCCAGTTGTCCAAGTACAGATGGAGTCTAAGAGCTCTCCTGTGGGCTAATCTGGTCACTATCCCCATTACTCAGGTAAAAATCATGGGTGCTGGGGATAACCCTAACGGAAGAGCCATGAACTGGTACGCTACTCTGCTGACCACAAACCTCAGGAATTTCTGACTTGACCATGCCATCAGGAAGTGACCCACCTCCAGCCACTGTCCTTCTTGGGAACAAGAAACAGGCGACTGTGGAAACCCAGCGTGAGAAGATTATCGACAACCTCTATGGCACCCTTTCCCACAACCCTACCACAGCCTGTAGCAGACAAGTATGCATGGCTTTGGAGCTGTCTCCTGGAAATACTACAGGCTTGGTAGACAAGGGTGGTGGTCCTGACTCCGTAAAAGTAAGAACATAGCCTGAAGTGACCACGCTCAACACAAATGGATCGAACGTGTACTGTCTCCACCTGTCCGCAAAGTGACATAGCCGACCTCGAACTGGATAGTCGGACAACTGGCTTGAAGTGTAATTGATGGTGGCTGTCTTTGTGCTGGTCATTGCAGTACTTGCCTTTGGTACCATGGCCGCCCTTGGCGCCATCGCCCCCACCACCACCGCCACCGCTGCAGTCGGCCTTGGGAGGTCTGAATTTCCTCTTCCTCCTCTTGGCCTTTTGCACATATTACTGAAACTGTTTGCCTCTTTCTCCTCCTCCATAACTGCCAGAAGCCTTTTGGCTCCACTGAGCTCTGGATGTGATTTCAGTTATCTTGATGGCAGCAAGCTGCGCCTGCTGCTGGAGAGCCTGCTGTGTCTCCTGGACAACTCCCCTTAGCCTTTCCTAATGGAAGATGGAATACTCTTTGGGGAGGACTGGTGACATGTAAAAGGTGTCAGCCAGTCCAGGAGTTAGGCCAAACTGCTGCAACACGGACATATGCTGAATGAGTCAGACGCACCAGGAATGGTCCAATCTGGTACAGAAAGCCAACTTTGGCACTTGGTCAACCAAATGTCTTCCCAGGGGCAGACTACCCTGGAGACAGAAAGTGGATTGGCAAGCAGGACTCTGGCACCACTTGTCTTGTGTCACTGTGCGAGGGAGGGGCACTATGCTCACGGCCTTCGGCACTGTCGCCAGCCAGGTCACGAAGATGAGTAATTTCATTGGAATGCTGTATGTCAGTAGAGTATTGTGGAAATTAATTTCCAGAATCGATGACCTTGTTACTCGAGAGAAAACATTTTCATAATGGTTACATATGACCAGCATTTGTTTATTACTTACACTCATACCTACAACTTTCTAGTGACTGCGTTCAAACAGCACAATATTGTGTACACAACTACAAACATACATAAAGAGAGACAGACAGACAAAGAATGAAAACATCAACAAGATGGCTGACCGTCTAGCTTGACATACACGTATCCGGCTGCTGATAGGCCCTTTGAAATGAGCAAGTTTGCTGTCTGTTCAATGATTGGTTGATTTAAACCTTCACATCGAAAGGTGTTCCAGGATCCCCATCCCATTGGAGGTGTTGCAGCACGAATCTCTATGGAATAAAATTTAAAAAAGAAAGCAATGTTTTAATTTATACAATATCTAAAATATAGTGTAAAATAAATGAAGAAAATCAATGTGATATTTATAAAACGTCCCGAGGAATTCATAGTTTCAATTGGAAACAAATATCATGGTTGTACATCCAATTGGTTCATGCGCCCAAAGAACACCAAAGAGAATGTCTTCATAACTTCTGAGATTGCAGAATCTGAGAATTATCGAGTGAATTGAATTGATTGCACCGAATTCCAAACTCATACTTTTTGTAACTGTACATCTACAAATGCTTACATTCGTTCACTGTCACGAGAGTAGTAAAGCATCACTTTATAATTAACAGTATCTTACCGTGATTTTGCTCCTGTTGACCGAAATGCAGACCCAGCGCAATCGCCACCGCTGCAATAACTGATACCACTGCCACTGCCACGCCGATCACCAGGCGGCGCTTCATGACGTCACAGTGCGACAATTTGCACTTTTAACTGTGCCATAAATAAAATAGATTATGATCCATTGGAAGTGAACCAGGAACAGTACCTTCTTGCGTTTTTCTTACAGGAATATGACTTAAGTATTTTTTACTGCAAAAACAGTATCTTGTACCTGTATTTCTCTCGAATATAATTTCATTGTATTAGTGATCAGAAAGATTACAACTTGGCTACATTTCACGTCAAAAAGTGGGTGACACACTTTGCGTCTGTCACGCAGACTACCCCTAATATACAAATGCACTTGTTTTTTATTATATACTTTGGGCTGAGACTTATGTGAATGGTATGTAATAGACCCACGAATGAATAAAAACCCATACAAGCATAAAATGTAAAGACTACGTCCTATGTTAGGAACATGACACGGAATCCCTGTGGTCTAAATTCAATGCGAACATCAAAATAGTGCTAATAGATGTTTGTGAAAGTAATTAATGTATGGGTTTGTCAGTAATAGCTGACATTCCCTCAAGAAAAAAATTATGTAACAAATTTAATAAAAGATAAAAACTTAATATGTATGAACCAGAAAGGGGAAAACCCTAGCTATGAATTGCCATAAATTTTTTGTCACGTGTATTTTCGCCTGTTCCATGTGCAGTCCTGCCCATTCCCCAAATGATTACAGAAAAAATCAACTTAGATTCAACCCGACTCACCTTCCGGTATCAAGAGTACATTTTTCTTTACTTGTGAGAATATGTCTCTGGCTATAACGTATGGTCATGTTAATGTGTACAAACTCCGCCATGTTTTGCAGTTCGTTATGTTCAAAGTCGGCGTCCCATATCAGGTACTCATTTACACAGGTAAAGGTTATCAGCTGAATTACATGTAATCAGGATATTTAAACACAACAGTCAATACCATACTAACATATTCCCGGTATCCATGTTGAGGGTCACAGTGTACACTTGGTCTAGATATTCGGTCAGACTGATAAGGTGACCTGAAAATGAATTCACCAGTTTATGTACATGGGGCACATTCAAACAATTGAGGTGTTTCCTTTGAAGATCCGTGTTCAGAAAGGTTTAATTGCGGCTGTCGAGCCTGGAATATGTTCAATTGTTTTCTAAGGTATGGCTATAAGCAATAGGCACGAAAAGGTCGTAGACGCCACTTATGCTTCCCTGGTTAAAGGAAATCAAACATTTTGTTATAGTCAGGACTGTGAAGGTGTTAAACTTTGTGATCGTGTCCTGGGTAACTATTGAGAAAAACTGTGCGACAGCAGTCAGAGTTTGCGTGTTTGACAAATCAAATTTATCCTTTTCTTTGTAGACTAATCATCTACCAATGACAGTGAGTCTTCGCGTGTTGAGCTCCTGCGTCCTGGTGCTTTGTTTCATCGGTTCGCCAGGTAAATATATATGATTTATAATCACACAAACTGGTTGGTCTATCGATGACGATAATTTTCACGTTTTTCACAGTTTTTCCGGAGTGTTCTATTGTTTTTGCGGTGGTCCATCGCAGGACATCTCCAGGGAACCTGTTTTTATTTTTAATGTGGACCACTGTAATCCTCACAAACAAAGGCGGCAGATAGTCATACAAAACAATGTCGATTGAAGGGCAGACCAAAGGAGGGAGTGGGGGGATCTTAGTTACAACAGCTCAGGTTTCTCAGTGCAGAATAAAAATGAATGATAAGCTTACAGTTACAGACTGGCCAGTCGTCTCTCGTCTACCGTCGTCGTTTGTTTACATTTTTGACTTCTTCAAGACCATTAACTCGATCCTTCTCGAACTTCATGGGGATCTACATTTGGTGAGTCCACCAAGTGTGTTCAAATAATTACGCTGCCTTGATTATGGGATATTTTATGTTTTGGAGGGTTTTTGTATCTAATTGTATTTTTGGGCAAAATTGAAAAAAAAATGGCCGAAATCGCTTGACGCAGTGCTTCGATATTGCACAAGGAACGCTTCAGAATAGACCTAAATTTGTGCACCGGGCGGTGCCGCAATTTCTTTTTCTATTTTTGTCAGGGTGTGAACCCAGACATTTTGTTTTTCTAAGAATTCTTGTTTTCTTTCTTTCCTTTCTTTCTTCTTTACGACCAAATTTGTCCGGAGTTTTTCTCGGACACCATTATTCCGAAAACCACCAAATTTGCCATTGTAATTGACCTACCAGTGAAATTGTGCATATAGTTGGAATTGTCAAAATTATGCGAAGTAGGGGCAATCAAAATTTTGAAAACTTCATATCTTCCAAACTATTGCAGATAGACACAAAATTTCAATGTGCATGTATAGGTTTGTGACACCTGCCAATATTATGGACAGTAACTAAAAGTCGTAAATTTTAAATTATGCTAATAAGGAACTAGAAAAAAATTTAAAGGTTGAATATTTTCATATCTATTACAGATAGAGATTCCATTCCAACTTCAATTTATATGTTTGTGGAAAAGCCGCATCCGATGAACTATTCACCAAAGTTGTTGGATTTTATTTTATGCAAATTAGCGAATATTAAATCTTGCATAGCTTCAAAACTGTTATAGATAGAGGTGTCATTCCTATTCAATTTATGGGTTTATGACATAGCTGCATCCAATGAACCATGAGCCAAAGTGGTACAATTATAATTTCTGCAAATTAGGTGGAGATGCGAAATTCAAATCTTGAATAGCTTTAAAAGTATGATATGCAGAAGTGTCATTCCAATTTCAATTTCTGGGTTTGTGGCATAGACGCATCCAGTGAACCAAACTTGAAAACTTTGATTTATGCAAATTAGATGAATACACACAATTTAAATCTTGAAAAAACTGCAAAACTATATGATCATAGAGATGCCACTTCAATTTCAATTTGAAGGTTTGTGACATAGCCGCATCTAATGAACCATGAGCCAAAGTTGTAGAATATTAATGCAAATTAGGTTTATACACAAAGATTTAATCTTGAATATCTTTTCAAAGCTGTTGTACATAGAGGTACCATTTCTACTATACTTTATAGGTTTGTGACGAAGGTGCATCCAACGAACCAGGAACCAAAATTGTAGGATTTTAATTTATGCAAATAAGCCGAATACACAAAATTTAAATCTTGAATAACTTCAAAACTATAATACGTACAGATACCATTCCAACTTCAATTTGTAGATTTGTGACATAACCCTATCCAATGAACCATAAACCAAAGTTGTAGGCTTTTAGTTTATGCAAATTAAGCAAATGTATAAAATTAAGATTTTGAATAGCTTCAAAACTATTATAGATAGTGGTGTTATTCAAACTTCAGTTTATGAGTTTGTGACACGGCCACATCCCATGAACCAGGAACCAAAGTTGTAGCATTTTAATTTATGCAAATTAGGCCAATACGCAAAATTTAGATTATATTGAACAATAGCAAAGTGAGGCATTTCAAAGCGTTCTCATTTTGAAAGCGCCCAGACAGATTTTCTATGAAACAAATCTTCTTTCCTGGTGTTAAATGGATTTATGTGTGTTAAAGTTATGTTCCACTTCATCTACAAAATGCCCCTCGGATTATTCTGAAGCTCAGAGGAAATGTACGTTTTAGAGGGGTCAGACAAACTTGTTCAGTAAGTGGTAATGCTATGTATCTATTATTTTTAAGGATTTTTTTTTCTTTTTGGGTACTAAGTTTATATTTAAATTTTGGCACTTGTCTGCTAATGCATCCATTCCCACTGATAATGATACAGATTAGTGGGGATTGCAATGGATGTTCACATCTTCAACTTATTCTGCAAAACCGTAATCCAGATTCACTTCAAACTTGGCGGGGATTGCCCTTGGCCGGATCTCCACTGAGATTGTTTCAGTGGTTACGTGCCAGTGATTTGGGTTTTATTATCTTTAAATTTTTTTGGGGGGAGTTGGTTTTTTTTTTTTTTTTTTTTTTTTTTTTTTTTTTTTTTTTAGTTCATCTTGAGGCAAAGTCTTAAAAATCTTTGTCTCTGAAATTGCATGGGGACACTTCTGGGGCGGTGCTGTAATTTTCTACAAAGAAAGATTAGTGTGTTTTCATTATTTTTGACCTCTCCATAATTGTCGCTCAGAATGTGCTGAAATATGGTAGAAATATACACATTGTGATGTTGTTTACTGGGTGGCATTGGTGGTTAATCCAATGGAGATTGCAATGGAAATTCAGGTTTTCGACTACTGCAAAACAGTCAGCCATATTCACTTCAAACTTGGTGGTGATGTACATTGGGCGGGTCCCTACTGAATTTGTTCAAGTGGTCACGCTCCATCGATTGTAGGATTTTTTATGATTTTTAGCTTAGCTGACTTGTCAGTCAGCTGAGCTTATCTTATGGTCCTCCGTCCGTCGTCCGTCCGTCCGTCCGTCGTCAACAATTTACATTTTCGACTTCTTCTCCAAAACTACTGGCCAGATCCACTTCAAACCTAGTGGGGATGTGCCTTGGGTGGGTCTCTACCAAGTTTGTTCAATTGGTCACGGTCCAGTGATTTTTGGATTTTTTATGAATTTTTTTGTTCATTTTTGGAGCTAATCTTAAAAAATCTTCTTCTCCAAAACCGCTCAGCCAATTGCTTCAAATTTGCATAGCAAGACTTCTGGGGACCCCTACACCTTAATTTGTTCAAGAGGTGGTGCTGCAATTTTTTTCTATTTTTTTATGAATTTTTGTGTGTTTTCGCAATTTTCGACCTTTTCTCCAGAACCGTGACACAGATTAAGCCGAAACTTGGTGGATATGTTCCTTGTGAAAGGGTCAAACAAAGTTGTTCACTAGGGGGCACTGCTGTGGATTCCTGATTTTTAACGATTCTTTCAATTCGGGTACTTATTGGCAAATGCACCTTTCTTATTGATTGATATGTAAGTCAATGGGCATTCTAATGCTAATTCACATTTTCGACTTCTTCGAAGAAACCGCCTGCCAGTTTCACTTCACACTTGGTGGCAATGTACCTTGGGTGGGTCTCTACCTAGTTTGTACAAATGGTCATGGTCCAGTGATTTTTTATTTTTTTTATGGGGGGGGGGCAAATCTTAAAAATTCTTATTCTCGAAACCGCTCACCCAATTGCTTTGATATCACACAGAAATACTCCTAGGGGCTCCTTGCTCTGAATTTGTTCACCAGGTGGCGCTGCAATGTTTTTCCATATTTTTATGTTTGTTTGTGTGTTTTCATTATTTTGGACTTCTCCTCCAGAACCATGACTCAGATTGAGCTGAAACTTGGTGGATAGCTTTCTTGTGAAAGGGTCAAACAAAGTTGTATACTAGGTGGCACTGCTGTGGATTCCTCATTTTTAATGATTTTTTCAATTCGGGTACTTATCGGTAAATGTACCTTTCCTATTGATTACTATGTAAGTCAATGGGCATTCTAATGCTAACACACATTTTTGACTTCTTCTCCAAAACTGTCAGCCAGATTCACTTCAAACTTGGTGGCAATGTACCTTGCGTGGGTTTCTACCAATTGTATTCAAATGGTCATGCTTCAGTGATTTTGGATTTTTATTGAATTATTTTGTGCTTTTTGGGGGGCAAATCTTAAAAAATCTTCTTCTCCGAAACCGCTCACCCAATTGCTTTGATATCACACAGAAACACTCCTAGGGACTCCTAGTTCTGAATTTGTTCACCAGGTGGCGCTGCAATCTTTTTCTATTTTCAGGTGCTTATTGGAAAATACACCATTCTTATTGATTACTATGCAAGTCATTAGTCATTCCAATGCATATTCACACTTTTGACTTCATCTCCGAAACTGTTTGCCACATTCACTTCAAACTTGCTGGCAGTGTACAGTAGATGTGTCTGTACCATATCTGTTCAAGCATAGGTCAGCTGAGCATGGGCTGTTCACACAGCCCTCTTGTTTTTTTTCTTTTTGAGGGGGTATTTTTGAGCAAAATCTTATAAAGTCTTCTTTCGTCAGGCACAACTTGGTCAATTGCTTCGAAAACAACGGGTGGCACTGCAATGTTTGCCGTCTATTTTTAATCATTTTTAGCTCAGCTGACTTGTCGGCCAGCTGAGCTTATGTCATGACTAGCCATCCGTCGTCCGTCCATCGTCCACAATTCACATTTTCGACTTCTCCAAAACCGTTAGCCAGATTCACTTCAAACTTGGTGGTGATGTGCCTTGGGTGGGTCTTTACCAAGCTGGTTCAAATGGTTCTGCTCCAATGATTTTTGGATTTTTAACGAATTTTTTTGTTCTTTTCTGGGGCAAAAAATTCTCCGAAACCGCTCACCCAATTGCTTTGATATTACATTGGGACACTCCCCGGTCTCTTAATTCTTAATTTTTCACCAGGTGGCGCTGCGATTTTTTAAAAATATGATTTTGATGTGTTTTTGCTATTTCTGACTTCTCCAGAACCGTCACTCAGATTAAGCTGAAACGTGGTGGATATGTTCCTTGTAGAAGGGTCAAACAAAGTTTTCACTAGGTGGCACTGCTGTGGATTCCTGATTTTTAATGGGGGGGGGGGGGTTTCCAGTTTGGGTACTTATCGGTCAATGCAGGTTTCCTATTGATTCCTATGTAAGTCAATGGGCATTCTAATGCTAATTCACATTTTTGACTTCTTCAAAATCGTCATCCAGATTGACTTCAAACTTGGTGGCAATGTACCTTGGGTGGGTTTCTATCAGGTTTATTCAAATGGTCACGAAAGTAGAAATATTTTATTTGATAAAGGAGTGCCATTACAAATGCAAAACATCACAGAACATCCCAATTTTATTAGGTAGTGTTTTTAGCTCCATTTTGAACCAGATAAAACCACTAAACATCCGGATGATCCTGGCTCTGCACGTTAGTTCTGTCACCAAAGAGCCTCCATGTGGCAAGTGAGAAAGTTAATATACCAGTAGTTTGTTTCCAACACAGGGACCAGCTGTCCGCCGCGCTGCACATGCGTTCAAGACGATGAAAAGATCTTCGGGCCAGATTTTCACAGCGTATCGTGTGACAAACTTGGATGGACAAAAGTAATAAACGGAATCCCTCAACAAGCAAAAAGGCTGTAAGTATAGACCGTGCACTAATTTTTCATTTCATTGATTTCTGCGGAACATATTTATTGAAACGTCACTTGCATTGGGTTGGCTTACTGGTCAGTCAGCTGAGCTTATAGTATGGATCTCTGTCCGTCGCAATCCGTTTATAATGTCACTATTTTTTTATTTCTCCTCAAAAATCGTTCATTTTTGTCTTTTTTTTTTTTTATTTTCCCTATTTTTGACGTCTTTCCAAAACTTTAACTCAAGTTATACTGAAATTTGGTGGAAATACATCTTGTGGAAACGTAAAGAGTCTATGTGGGGTTGGTCTTGATCCCTGATTTTAATGTATTTTTCAGTTCAGATACTCATCAGTTATTGCATACGTTCCTGTTGAAGAGTTTACTCACTTCTCATTTCGGCAACCAAGTGGCGCTACTCTTTTTACTACCTTTTCATGAAATTTTGCGTGTAAAGGCTATTTTCGACTTCTTATCCAACACCTATGGACAGAATTCTTTGAAATTTTATCAAGGCATTATTTAGCTCAAGTACATGTAGATTTGAGAAAATGGTGAGACTACATTAATTTTAAGTAAAGCTGTGGCATCTCAAAGTTTGGGAATTTGTCAGTGAGAATTGTTACAGTCAACTGTGGAAAGATTGTGTCCTGCTCTTGCCATGTGGCCTTATGTAATCCAGCCTGCTTACTGTCAGACATGTGGCCCACAACATTACCACCCTGTATGTGGGGAAAGGTCAGTTGAGGCATTTGACCTCTCATGCAGTGGACGATGCTTCCATACAGTATCTGAGTCACTGACACGGCAAAGAAATCTGTAAAGTGGGAAAACTCACATGCTATGAGAACATTATGTACACAGGACACACCAGACACACATGTATGCACTGGGGATGGGCGGAGAACATCATGGGCCCAACACTGCTGCGAGGTTTTACTGTATGCAGTTAACTTCCTTCATCTGATACAGGCTTCTGAAACTTTTATGGAAGATGGATCTCAATTGGCAGATGAGCCTCTAGATACCTATGTGTATCAGATACTGCTTCATTAGGAATTTAGCAATTTTTATTTCAAGTACCATGCAATACATTGATACCTAAAGACGACATTGGCTTTTTTTAAGACCGCCATTTGAAAACACTGGACTCTCATTTGATTGTAATTTACCGGTAATTGAGGACCACCTGCAAAATGTGACCACATTTGTCTGGCCATAAGGGTGGTATCATATAGCAAGTACCACTGTATTATGTAGGCTACTCTTTGAAACTATTTCACCTGGACTTCTAAAATCTATCTATCTATCTATCTATCTATCTATCTATCTATCTATCTATCTATCTATCTATCTATCTATCTATCTATCTATCTATCTATCTATCTATCTGTCGGTCTATCTGTCTGTCTGTCTCTGTCTGTCTGTCTATCTATCTACCTAACTATCTATCTATTTCCATCATTTATTTATTTATTTATTTATTTATTTATTTATTTATTTATTTATTTATTTATTTGTTTGTTTGTTTGTTTATTTATTTATTTATTTATTCAATTATTAATTCTTTCATTCATTATTCTTTCAATCATTTATTTATTCATAATTTAATTTTGATTTTATTTCATTTTATTTTCACCTTACCTTCCCATACCTTTTACTTTGATGTTACCTTAACTTTATACTACAATGCTACAAGGATCAAGTGTAGAAATAAGTAAGCAGTATTTGATCCTACTGTATATTTCTTTACACATTTTTAACCTTTTTGAAGGGCAGGGGCAACATAGTGTTGCAGGTGTATACATTTTTTCCTCCAAAAGGCAGTCAGCAGAGCATAGCACCATGGTCCTCTTATTATTATCATTGTTATTATTATTATAATTAGTAGTAGTAGTAGTAGTAGTAGTAGTAGTAGTAGTAGTAGTAGTAGTAGTAGTAGTAGTAGTAGTAGTATTACTGCTACTACTATTATTATTATTATTATTATTATTATTATTATTATTATTATTATTATTATTATTATTATTATTATTATTATTATTATTATTATTATGATGATTCGCAAAATCTATTCCAAAACCGCGCACTCACTTACTTTGAAATTGCATGAGGACACTTCTGGAGACCCCTGACCTCTACACTTTTATTGGTTTGTTTCAACAGGAGGAGCTGTCGGTTTTTTTGAGGTTTTTTTTGGGGGGGGGTAACTTTGTGTGTTTTCGCTATTTTTGACCCCTACTTCCAAAGCGAATGCTGATTTCTGTTCAGACATAGTGAAAATGTACCTTTACTAAATGTCCCCGAAGTTAGATCCCCAAATGACGCTTCTGGCATTTTTTTGTTTAACGAATTTTTCAAAATTACTTAAAATTACATTGTTACTGTTAAACACGAATGACACTGATCCCCCACCATAGAATACGGCATACGCATGTGACGCGTCGCCTTGCTCCAGGTATGCCGCTGGCGGATGCAACACTGACTGCATTTAGATTGAGGTTTAAATTCACCCTCCATAACTACTGGTGATTGTAATGACATATCTGACACAAAGAGATACATTTATAAATATGCTACAACCTTGCGTTTACTGTACATGTATGTACTTTTTGGTCTATGAAATGTACGATCTTATGCTAACGAGTACTTGTATTCACTTTTGTGCAGCACTATACATGTCTCCGTGGTTTATGTATATTCTGAGAGTCGTGTGTAATATGATGTTGTCGCATAGAATGTTCCATATACTCCTGGAATCTATGAACTGGAAAAGAATCATAAAAGCTGTTGATTTCAAGTTAAATACTACAATAAACCAATGATTAGTGCAAAGTTACAATACTGAAGGGTACACTAAGCTGTGCTTCGCAGATTTTTCAGACAATGATCATCGTCCACAGATGCTGATTAAAATCAGAGTGAATCTAGTCTACAGAAACTGCAGACTGAATATATAGACCACAAATACTAAACATATTTCATGTCCAAGCACAAGTTAAGTTCGTCCGACAAGGGCAGTCTGTTATGATTGATGCACTGTCCACACCTGTGAGGATTGCTTCCACCTCAAAGGGTTTTCAGATGGGCAGACGGACATTTTGTAGGAATCCTCTTCTCTGGAATTTCAGTCAGTCAGACATGCAGGAATTCTTCTCTCTGTCGGTTGACATATACCCACCTGTTTATATCCCTTTCATGGAAAGGCCCGCATACTGCCACTCTAATGGAAGGTTCTCATACATAAATTAATCGAAAGTTTGATATGGCACATTTTTAATTTTATTCATGTTTTTGTTTTTGTTTTTGTTTTTTCAGTCCCACCATGGCCTGAATTATTTTTTTACCTCAGTCCCAGATAACCAGTGTTTATATAATACACAACCGGGTGCTAATATTGTGATCCTATGTTTTCTAGGTAGTTCCAGTGATAGCAGAATTATATATTCCTTGACTGGAGTTATCCTGACAGTATATATTTGAATGTTATTTTTTGTGCACTGTAACTACTGTTTTGTCGATGTATTTTTATCTAACTCGAATAACATTCTGTCTGATATGTTTTATGTCATACAGTTGTCAAATAAAGCCATTTGAGTCCTGAGTCCTGAGTCTCTGCTATTCCACACTTACCTTTTAGTCAAAAGAGTCTTCATGAATTTTTTTTTTTTTTTTTTTTTTTTTTTTTTTTGACCTGAAGCACAGCATATTTACATGGGTCCAGGTTTTTTTGTAGGTCATTTTTGCTAGTGGATAATTAATGTAGAACATGCAAAGAACAAAGTTACTTTCCTGCATTCAAACTTACACAAATAGCATGTGTATTACATATTTAGTGTGCATTGTTTGTCCAGAAAACCAGTCGATTAACACATCGTACATACTATTGGGTGATCCAGGTTAAATGAATATGTTTAAACTAAACTCAACGAAACACATGGGTGACATTGTTGTCATATAATCAAGGTTCCAGGACACTATTGTTACTTGCACTGTATTCTTCACCTCGTGAGAATTATTTCCGCTACATGTTAATGTTACACATGGCGATGGTCTTTTTTGAGGCTAAAATGAGATGCACGTGATTGATCTGGACCCAATTCTCTAGGTCACATGACAACTGTTGAAAATTGTAAATAAAGTGCTTTTGAGTAGTAACTTAAGGACTTATTGAGCCAATCTTTCGAATGATCACTTGAGAACCATGGATCCCGTACTTGGACATCATAATAATAGCGACCTTTAGTTAATTCCGAAAGTTACTGGACCACTTCAGTCAGTGCATCCCTGTTCAGCTAAACACAGGACTGCTTCAGACCCACTTTTGTAATTTAAGGTTTTGTTTCATGTGCCGTCAATGAACATGATTAACTGTGTCAATTTTAAGCCTGGTACGTTAATGATTTCTTTATGCCTGTAACATTTGTGTTCAGTGTAAAGTCTTGAAGATAAGCTCATTATGATTGATTGAGTTATTCATATGATACTTTTACAGGTCCATTGTGGGAAATCATTTGACTTCAATTGAAAGCAATAACATCGGTCTGCTGACACAGATGCATACATTGTAAGTTACCCTGTACTGTAAAACGTAAATTTTCAACGAACTTGCATTTTATATAAAAGTAAACAAATTGCATGCAAAAAAACAGCTTTTAGACACATTTGTTGACTGTGTGGCAACTGATGGTAATAAACAGTAAACATATATCAAAGAAATGTGATCTTTCATTTGGTCTTAATATTCTAATTTTGATAAAATAGCCACTTCAGATTTGACACTTGATTTAAATGTGATGGCTCGATGCTTCAGTTCTATTCGTTTACATTTGCTGAAGCGTGTATATCTTTAAAAAGGGAACTATAATGATCACTGGGGCAAGATCGATGTAGTGTTGTCCGTCGCAAGATTGCACCGTGACAGCGACTTTCCACTTGCAAGTTGTGCGTTTCGGAGTTGCATTGAAATTCTCTCAAAAGAAACTGTTCGTACATTAAGTTACATGTATATTTTAACTTTGAGACATGAAGGTACATGTATATGTCTTGAATCTTTATATGCGAGTGTCTGGTTAATTTGTTAATGTAGTCTTGGATGTTTGCTATCTGTGAGGAACATCCAATGCTGAAACCCCTAGTCGTTTTAACTTGCGAACCAACGGCATCGCAGTATGCCGGTATTATTATTTCTTTGGGGACTGGCAATATGCCCAACAACTGGGCGAATATGCATGGGTGCCAACCCCTATTGACACAATAGCTGGCCGGATAGATGCTGTGACTAAATCATATTTGCACACGACATCTGGTCAAAGTGCATAACAGCTGGGTAAATACTGCATGGCACTGAACTCTGCTGTCGCAACAGCTGGGCAGATATATGCTTTGACTAAAATACCATTTACAAATGCTGGTCAAATTTATCACAGTCAAAGCCCATTGTCGCAACAGCTTGGCAAATAAAGTATGGTCAAACCTTATAATTGGCACAATAGCTCGGTAAATAAAGCACGATGGAACCTTATCAGCATAACAGCAGCGAATATAAAGCTCTGTTGAACCTTAGTGTCACCACAGCAGTTTAAATAAATACGGCCGAATTCCAATGGCACAACACTGCGCGAATGAAGCACTGTCGAACCTTGCTTGCACAACATCTTGGCAAAAAAGCATGGCCGACCTCTATCTGCACAACAGCTGGGCGATTGACCAGGGCCTTATTAATGTCAACTCGTCATTTCCGTTTTGTTCATGGTTTGTTGTTTTTATTTATCTCGATTTCAAAATTTGTATTTTTCTCTGACTGTAGAGATTTAAAATACTATTATACCACATTTTACTGTGGAAGAAGTTGTGACGCAAACCATCACCCAGTCGAAGTCAAGATAATGGGAGCGAATTTATTGTTCGTTTGACAATGAAAGGTTTGCACTATTATATCTACTTTCATCATTTTTTCACTTTTGTGGGAAAGCATTAAACTGGGGGGCAGCAGGCCTGCTTCACAGACAAGGGTGGAATCAAATACGGGAGATTGGTCCGATGAGCAGGCAAACAAAGTTGGGGCATTGTATTGTATGGCTAAAATAACTGCCATCTTCTAGCCTATGCATCATGCATCAGTGCTGTTTAAATTCGTCACTTACAAATTTTCTATTTCACGACCGATAGCGTTCTTATAGATCTATGCCCTGGTAACT
The DNA here is from genome assembly GCA_964020975.1 of Hermodice carunculata. Taxonomy (NCBI): domain Eukaryota; kingdom Metazoa; phylum Annelida; class Polychaeta; order Eunicida; family Amphinomidae; genus Hermodice; species Hermodice carunculata. Next base: position 74,734,823 of record OZ026615.1, on the reverse strand, counting down.
TGAAGGTTATGAGAATGTTCCAATTTGTGTTACAGATACTTGAAAGATAACAACTTCACAATCATGACAGATTCTACCGTGGAAGTGATCACCACTTTACCTGCGCTCTTAGCAATGTGAGTATATTAACATTGATGAATTCTATGTATAACACTGTAGATTGGGATTGTACCTGGGTCACGTTGACCTATTTCTTGAGGTCGCAAGGTCAATTATGTGAAATCTGTTTCCACCCGACAACCAGTGAAGAACTTAACAAGCGACGTAACTTGATAGGATTATGTATCTTGATTAGACCTGGGCCGAGATTGAAGAACTTAACAAGCGACGTAACTTGATAGGATTATGTATCTTGATTAGACCTGGGCCGAGATTGTATATGGGAATCTTGTCTAATTTTCAGGGTCACACGGTCACCTATGTGACTTTGATTTTCGTGTACTGATATAAAGATATGTCAATTCAGGACACAGTAACTTTTGTCGAAATTAGCGATGAAAGAGTTAACCTGGTCACACAACTAATGCGCGCGCTCGTCCATAGCAGACGATTGTTGGGTATCCGTGTAAATAATTTGCTTGCTACAATATGGCTGGTGATCCGTGTAATGAAGTTCAGTGTTAAGGGTGCACTAAAGAATTAGAAAGCCTATATACATTTCTTTGTTAATCTTGCTGTATTTACAGGCCCATAACATTTTTCAGTAACTTACAGGAAAACCAAAATATTGCAATAAAAGTACAGGATTGAAGCAGTCAATTTTGATCAAATTTCAAAAAAGCTTCCGGCGGAATTTTTTTTAACGGCTGTACAAAAATGACACCTGGTGGTCACCAGACAAATTAAAGACAAATTGACAACACAGAACCATATATTTTGTGTATTAATACATTTCACCTGATGCAAGGTTCAGTTAAAAAAACTTATGTATCTGACAGCGAAAATACTGTGGGTCTCAATTACACACACAATATTGGTCTTCCTCTGAAACAACATCTGCTGGAGATCACTGAATGCATGTACCATGCTAACTTTTCAGTGGCACTTACTCGCATTCATTCTTTAGTGCACCCTTAAGTCCAGTAGCAGACACCAGTAGTCCCCCATCTTTGAAGGATAGGGTGACCAAGGATTGGGTAGGATGGAAGTGTCCCACGTGCCTGACTGCGCTCCACGGATGAGTGGAGCGCCCACACAGTAACGATAGCGTAAATTGTCTTAGCAGGCAAACACAATGTTTATTTCGCAGAAACGAAATAAAATGATAGATCTCTGAAAACGCATATGCAGGGTCTCTTAGACAATTCAATAGACCAAACTACATATTTTTATTATACACATTGGGTTGGGATAGTTTTTTTAGTTATTTGTTTATCTAGCAAAATAACAAGCTCTACAATCTGTCCTTGTGTCGTGTCTCTTTGGTGTGTTTTGGTGTTCACTCGCACGTCCTGTTTATACGTCATCCCATTTTTCTGCGATATAGGGTTTCTGAGTTCCCCAATCACTTTCTGGTAATAATAATAATAATAATAATAATAATAATAATAATAATAATAATAATAATAATAATAATAATAATAATAATAATAACAATAATAATAATAATTGAATATCTTTATTATGGGACATCCAATCAGCATGACGCTGTTCTTTCTTGGAGCCCACTCAATAAAATACAATGTACAAACAATATAGAATATCTAAATAGAAAATGATAAAATATGATACAAAATTATAATAAAACATATACAGGGTTTACTCAAAATAAAATTGGTTATGCCTTTCTTTAAAAATGGGCAGACTATCGGAACAGCGAATATGGTCAGGTATGTTATTCCAGGTAAAAGCACCATGATATGCAAACAATTTGCGAAATATATCTTTGTTAATCTTGGGTACAACCACGTCTAAAGAACAAGCACGTCTGGTATTATAAAAAGCTACATCGGACAATAGGGTTACCTGATCACAAATATGGTTAGGTGCTAAGCCATGTATTGCTTTGTACACAAATAAGGCAGTATGGAAATGCCGACGTTCCTCCAACATTTGCCACCCAAGTTCTTTGACTAGATCAACACCTATAACGTTAATATAATCAATTTTTTTAAATATAATCCTGGTAGCATAATTCTATGGACTCTGTACCGTGTTAGTATCGGTAACTCCACAGACGTGTCACACAGTGTCAGCATAATCAAGGTTCGGTTGAATACAAGTAGCGTAAATCTTAATAAGTAAAGCACGTGGAAGTGTAGGACTCAAGCGGCGTAGTGTAGTTAATTTAAAAAGAACAATTCTCTGTAACTCAATCAGCTGTTGTCGTCAAGTTAACGTTTTGTCAGTATTACTCCTAATTATTTTACAGAATTGTATATGATTACCATATATGTTAATATCTAACTCATGTGCATCATTACGCCCACTGGTTATGAGCATAGTATTAGATTTTGTAGTATTTACCTCAAGTCTGTTACCATAAAAGCACTACTCCGCGTCATGAATAGCAGACTTGCAAGTCCGAGTTTACCTTTTGAACAGAATTACCGCATTCATAAATTAACATGTCGCCCGCAAACAGGTTGCACTGGTCGTTTACCACGTGCACCGTAATGTCATTAATGAGCCAAAAAAGGGCAAAAGCCCAGTTACAGACCCTTGAGGGACACCAATAGTTACCGGCAGTGATGTAGATATCTGACCATCGCATTTAACAACCTGCTTGCGACCCGTAAGGTACGATTTAAACCAGTCCAACTCACTGTTTCGGCTACCACACTTATGTAGCTTTGTAAGCAGGATGTCATGATTTATTGCATCAAAACATTTTTTAAGATCCAGGAAACGAATTGCGTTACACAGGTTATCATTAATACTATGCAGCCAATCATCTATAACTTTATGGAGACAGGTTTGTGTCGAATGTTTTTTCAGATAGGCTGACTGATCAGGCAATATAAAGGAATGATCTGTGAGGTATTTTAAAAGTTGATATTGTACCTCTTTCTCTAGGGCTTTAGCAATATGACAAACTATCGAGAGCGGTCTGTAGTTTGACATGTCATGTCGGTGACCCGTATCCTCATACACAGGTGTTACACACGCCATTTTCCAATTAGACGGAACAGTTGATGCACGCAAAGTTAAGTTTGATATGTGAGTTAGCGATGCTACGATAGTCTGTGATCTAACCGTAACAACTTAGTGTCCACACTAAAAATATCAAGAAATACCTCAAGACAGAGCTAACTTGTATCTCGAAAAACTTAAATTCATGAACACTTTGTGTAGGCCTACCTGTCCATGGCATGTCTCGGTTTGAAGAGTGCCTTGCTAATACCTCGCGACCAATATTAACAAAGTAATAGTTTAAAACAGCCGCTGAGGAGTCCACTGGAATAGAACATGATTGTTTCTTACCCGGAAACACTTTTCTTAATGACCTCCATATTTTACGTGGTTTATTGATGTTCTCGGTGACAACGTTTTCAAAATAATCATGTTCAGCATCAGGTCGCTCAGTAGTCACTTTGTTGCGTATTTTTCTATATTCAGCCCACGAAGCAGGTGATTCAGGACTGATAGCCTTCTCGTGAATATAATCACGTCTATACATTAAGTTAACAATATGTGAAGATACCCATGGATTATGTCTGTCCTTAAGTCGCATGTTAAGAATATGAGCATGTAAGTTAAATATACGTAATAGTTAATTTTTCCAGGCAAGCCATCCTTCTTCAACATTGACAACATGTTAAAAGTTGCGCAACAATTCAGAGTTGCGTAAATTATTTAAAAATCAAAAAGTACTAGTAAGTAAAATATATTAAAATCAAATTGCATATCTCATGGGATCCACACACACACATACATACAAACACACATACACACACACATACACACACACACACACACACACACATATATATATATATATATATATATATATATATATATATATATATATATATATATATATATATATATATATATATATACATGTCTTGGGTGGTTTATGGGCAATTTTACACAAATATACACTGCCCACAAAAAATATACAATGGAAAAGGTCCTACGGCCGGTTTTTGGGTCATGCCCATTGTCTGCGGGTCAATTATAATCCTCAAACCGGACCGTGGGCAGTATATACCAAGTATAGCTTACCACAATTTCTGGGCATTTATAGCTTCGCATAATATCTGGGCAGATTTGCTAATTTGTACGTTTCTGAAACCCCCTAGGTAGCGCATTGAATTTAAGGCAAACATGGTTTATGGGCATTTTTCAACCGCCGATAAACCGAAATGCCCACAAGACGGTCTGAGGATTACAACTCTGCCTACAAACCACCCAAGACACACACACACACACACACACACACACACACACACACACACACACACACACACACACACACATATATATATATATATATATATATATATATATATATATATATATATATATATATATATATATATATATATATATGCACTGTGGAACCCTGTGTATAGATCATCTGTAGTTCCACCTAAAACCGGTTTCAATCATGAAACTATTTGTACATACATTTCCATTTTAAGAAATACATTACAAAAAGTATGATCTTATTTGTGAGGTGGTTTTACTGCGGAATTCTACTGTATATTGTGTTGGAATGAAATGTTAGCTGGGAACAAAATACGCTGCATGAAAAGTAAATAGACTGCGGGAAAGAAACAAGAGGTAGGTGGCAACCCTCAGGAATCAAATTATTTCGTTCCCACACAACATGTTTTAGTTTCTATAATTCTTCGTACCCATGCAATATACTTCTCACTTTTTACTGACAGAAAACTGTTTCCACTCAATCTATTTCATTCTTTTTATTTCTATTTCGTTCCAACATATAACACTTTGTGAGAATGAAATGGAGGTGGGGGTTGCCTCATAATGTCACGAAAGGGGATTTGTCGTTTAGCCACGAAGATGCGATTAAACTCTGTCTGTCTAATAGAGGATATCTGGGTTACTTCTTAATTCACCTAAAGATGGTGCTGCCCATCCTGTTCATGGTTGACTGCTCATATTTTGTGGTCACTTTCCATGATCCTCACCTTTTGGAATAAAGCAGGTATAAATCTAATCTCTCTATATATTGTAAAATAAGCTTTAAACTTGCATTTTATCACATCAGGGTGTAATTGTAGGATGACTCTACATATATATATATATACTTCTGATAGATTGGATGCTAAATACAAAATTCTTCTTCGTATGCAGGGTGAAACTTTCAGGACTTTTAGATTCACTATAATGTAATGGGCTTTGCTGACCAACGTTTACACCTGACCTCAAATGGCATGGCTTGCTAGGTGTCACAAATTTGCACTATGAGAATAAAAGACTTTGTTTTAAGAATTTAAACGAACCTAGATCACCCCTATTCATTACATGAAGTGGTTATTTCGTGGGAACGAAATACGTTTGGGGGGGGGCAAATTGTTTTTTTTTTTCTCTCTCAAATGTTTATTTGTGGGAACGAAATATATTAAAAGGGAACAGGTAATATCTTTCCATGTTCCTTCAAGGCTTCCGCTCCAAATAATGTCTTTTATTCAATGGTTGGACGTGTATGAATATGTAAATCGTGTATTACAGAGAGCTCAGCGGGAACCCATGGGATTGTTCATGTAGTCCGGCCATGAAGAAATTTGCCACGTGGATGGAGAACATGAGGGGACCACGACCAAGCCCTCAAAAGTGGATAGCACTGATCAATAGTTATAATACTAAATGTAAAACACCGCCACATTTACATGGGAAACGTCTGGAGGACCTCAAACCGGGAGACGTGTGCCGTTGATACTAATTTTATCGTGTTTTGTGACTTATCGTACTCAGACATGCATGAGGAATGTGATACCTGATACATGTATGCGATAATCATGAACGAAAGCTCTCCCAGTGTTCACAGTTCATGGACTGAGTTACTGAAAAGCATCACTTTGACAATGCGGCCCTTGTTGGGTCACATACATGAAGAGGGGAAAAATGAATCAGCTGATCTTCCATCTTTACCCTGACATTCTACCAGTTTACCTCCAGAGATGGAGAACAATATCAGGTGTCCATCATTGCTCCATTGAAAGTAGTAAAGTTGCTGGTGTCACTAATAAGCCCCCTCCCCCCCCCCCCCCATAATGGCAAGGTATCAGTTGTGACACAACTTGTAAGCCGTGTGAAGTGCATACAGAATACACTCTGACACTAAAATATTACACATCATACACGAGGCAGCAAAGTTAATATTAAAATATCTGTTCATTATCTGCGTAAACAGCCCCTTCTCACCGTAGTGTGAAGGAGGCAAAATGTTACCCCTCTCAAATCCAACGTCAGTTGAAATACACAATATATTAATAGCATGGCGCGGCAGTATTGGTCTGCCTATAGGAAGGCAGCTCAGTGAATTGCCGGAGTTGCCCCCCCCCCCCCCCAAAAAAAAAAAAAGAAAGAAAAGAAAAGTTCCGTAAGACAAGACGCGGGTCATATTTTGATGTGTCATGTCCAGCACGGATAGCCTGTATAGATGGTGGGTAAGGGGTTTCCCGTACTGGCGTACTGGGGCTTTTTATTTACCGTACTGGAAGCCCTCTTATTTTACGTACTTCGTACTATCCAAAATTTTGAAAGATTTTTGTTTTCCGTACTACGTACTCTAGAAAAATAATTACCTGTACCAGCGTACTGAACCCCCCCCTTACCCCCCTTCTGTATAGGATGAAACATTTGTATTAAAAATGTCATGATAGATTATAATTTTTCTCATTTGAAACTTTCACCTTTCACTGCTTACGACACTGGTGGCACAATGTGCTGCTCTGTGATCCTTCTGGACATACAGGTGAATAGATACGGGATAACAGTGTTATCCGCAGCCGCCACGGAGTTACTTTTGCACGTTAATGTATGATAGTGGCAATTCTGTTTGCGAATATACTCTCTCTCTCTCTCTCTCTCTCTCTCTCTCTCTCTCTCTCTCTCTCTCTCTCTCTCTCTCTCTCTCTCTCCCCCCCCCCCCCCCCCCCGCTGTGTTTAGTTAATGCACAGAGACAATAATAAATTATAAGGCCTACAGTTAAGTCAGCTTATGTGGAAATGAATATGAATTCCTTCTACTTACGACTTTTCAGCAAATTAGAAAAACGATACTCTTTACAGAGTCTAATTCGCCAAAAAATTTGCCTTCATTGTCATACAAAATCCAATGCATAATGTGACAGGAACACTTTTATGATCTTTTATGCCTTTGATAAAAAAAATCCTGATGTAAAAATAATATTTTTTAATACCCGAGAGAGCTTCATAGATTCAGATGTTACCTGGCTAGCAGGGACTTGCTATATTCCTGTGAGCAATTACATGAACTTGTGTGTGAGGGATGTAGCCGTTTGAGGATACCTCATGGTTATCGATCATCCAAACTCAGTTTTCATATTCCAGCACAAATAGCGATACTCTCAAGTTCATAAATTATGAATACTTTGTACGATCTTTACGTTTAATTTGAATCATCAGACACATCTGAAAAGAGACCAGTCCATTGGGATGATATAGTGGCAATGATTATATTTCACTTTCTGGGTCATTGGGAAAGATATAAGATGGATGTAACCACAGATATGAAGATGTTGTAGAAACTAAATATAAATTTAAAATCTGCTTTTTCTGGTACCAAATTTGTCAAATTAGATATAATATAACATAATATGATATAATATAATATAATATAATATATATATATATATATATATATATATATGTTTGTCTTTTTGGATTGCATGATACTAGTATTTAATGTTGAATAGTCTGGTTAATATGAAAGTTGCATTTTATATTCTAAAATTCTGTGGACACTTTGGTCATACTCTTAGATTTGCCATGACAGGTTTGGTGACTTTACACAGAACATCTTATATTGAGTTGCAAATTGCAACTTGCAACGGGACTTTCTGTAAACCAATGGGACACCTACCTGATGGGCACCTGCACTTTCTATATCTAATGGGAAAACAAAAGCACACACACACAGAATGATAGAACTAGAATGGATTGCATGCAACGGAACCCCATTATACATGTGTGTGTGTGTGTGTGTGTGTGTGTGTGTGTGTGTGTGTGTGTGTGTGTGTGTGTGTGTGTGTGTGTGTGTGTGTGTTGATTTGTTGGGGCTCCATGGCGTTCATGTGAAGCAAGAGGAGATAAATACATTGTTTCTTTTATGTTGTTAATTTGTTTTGTTGAGGAACGAGTTACAGTGTGAAATAATAACTTTTGGAAATATGAGCGGTAAATTTTGGTACTTGGAAAGACAGGTAGAGGAATTACTGCAAATCGAAATGAGGACATCTTTGAAGCCGTACCTAGATATAGATGTATTAAGAAGTGTGTAAGGTAGAAATGTGAATAAGGTCCAATTTAAATAATGCCGTATTGTTAGGATGAACTTATATATAAGCTCACACACAGTTTTGTATCTCGGTAATAGTGTTTGACATTCCAATGTTGTCTTGCACATGTACAAGAAGCCCTGATATAGGCTGGTGAGCTTGTCGGGAATTGTTTTTGCGAATAAAATGTGTTAAACCAAACACACATAAAGTTTTTATTTGATATTTTATAACAAAAGTGCCATTGCATGCCTCCAAAGCTGAATGGGTCCCCTGTTTCTACTCCATTTGTACAGTGAATAAACCATGGAAGTTGGGCTGTTTAGCAGGCAATGCAATGTGTTCAATCAGATGTTGCTGATGTGCATTCAAATTAATGCGTGAAAGTTTCAGTCATTTTGGCATTAGTAAGTATACTTACCGTTCGATTTTGCTAAGAAACTCTAGGTTTTGTACATGGAACCCTGGGTTTCGTTACAAAACCCTGAGTTTTGTGCACAAACTCTGCGTTTTATACAGAATGTAAATAACAAATCATATCACACAGCGGCATGATTGTTCCAAAACCCTGGGTTTTGTGAATTAAAGTTATTACCCTGGACCAATATTCGGGTTTCAGTACAAAACCATGGTTTTGTGAATTTTGAAATACACAGCAAAACCCTGGTTTTTGAAATCATACAAAGTCCTGGGCATTGTGACGTCACAAAACTTTGGGATTTGTTGAATTTGTAATCTGAGAAACAAAACCCAGGGTTTTGCGAAGACCCAGTCAGCACACTTAGTCTTTAGACTACCAGCTGTGTCACAAAGCCTTCGCTTTTGGTCATAAAATCCTAGTTTGGTTGAAAAATCCTAAGTTTTGTCTTCAAACGCATGGTTTTGTTATTAAATTCAGGGTCCACAAAACTCGAGGTTTTGCCATGCAAAACCCAGGGGTATTTTTGTACGAAACAGCTTCAGGTTAATTGCCAGAATCTGCACAGGGAATGAAATGCTATCTCTGATTGCTTGCTGTATACATATGCAGTGTTAAATGTACTGTGAAATTTACGGCATTCTGGGTTGTGTGAAACAGAACCAGGCTTTGTAATTTTTACTGTACATCTCCTAACGCTGTAAGCATGTATCCAGCAACCAATCAGAGATAGCTCAGAGATAGCCTTTCATTCTCTGAACCCGTGCAGATCCTGGCCATTGACTTAAAAGTTTATGTCACAAAATCCTGGTTCTTGCGTCAAAAGACTCCGACTTAACATCTCGTTTATTTGGCCATACAATACAATAACAAAACCAAATATTGTATTTGACCGTACAGAAATCATGGCAAAATAAATAGACTTCAATGGCCAGGAGACTCTTAAAAGGCTATTACAGCCGCTATGATAAGAGCCACCTTCGTATACAATAAAACATGTATAATTCTATTCAAAATATATTAATAGAATTGAATTTCAATTATCTTGCAAGCAGAGTTAAATTAGGACCCAGGAGCTAGTGCCTTCTTAAAATAATTGATGCCTTAATGAAAATAATAATATCAAAATATTTTTAAAATCAGAATTTATTTTGGGGGGCTGTGTCGGAACTCAAAGCCAAGGGATGAACTAACATAACAGTTCGGGATGGAACATCAAGTGTTATATTTATTTGCGTAAAACTTTTTTTCACGCAAAGCAATTTTACAGTGAGAATGAACCTTATTTATAATGAAATATGGGGTTGTGTTCAATGTTTTATAATTTCGTGTCTGGCTTTTCTGTCCCAACAAGATTTGTTCTTTCTCTAAATGTATTGTTTCTATTTCTCCAGTAATGACTGTGAATTTCAAAAGTTGCTTTTATTTGGAAAGTTTTAAAATATTCAGGTAATTGATTTTTCCTGAACTTGAAGTAGAATTTCACTTGCTGATAAAGGAATATATCCCTGATCTTCAGGAAGTTTTAAAAATCGGTTCGGTATGCGCTTTAAACTTATTACAGCTTACAAGTCTTATGCATGCTTTTGGAGCAATGCTCTTCTAGTACTTTTATGACCCCAAAGTAGAACCCCATAATTAAGGTGAGTGAGTATTAAATGAGTTATAATTATATTGTCTGCAGTAAACTGAGCGGTAAGTATTCTTTAGGTTTATTCACAATAATGGTCTTAAATATCTTGAATAAAATTTTCTCAACGTGACTACTCCAATTTAATTGTTTGTCAATTTGTATACCTAAAACTTAAAATCATTTACACAGTCAATTTGTGTGTTGTTCATTTCTCTTTCAGGGACTGTTACATCCCTTTGGGGCTTATAAAAGATCATAAATTTTATTTTCGTTTCATTTAGGCACAACTGATTTTATTTACCTATTTTGGCATAGTTCATTATTTATGTTTAATGATACTTCTTGTGTAATTTCGACTTTAGCAGAACATGTACTGACCAAATTAATGTGTTGCATGTACCAGCATACATTATACGCTAAACAGTTTGGATGCTGCAGGTAGATTATTATAAACAGTGGACCCAAAATTTAGCCATGTATAACTCCAAGGATAAATTTCAAAAGTGTTGATTTAGTATCATTTATTTCCACAGAGTGCTTTTGGTTGAATGTATAAAATTTTCCAAAGTTCCAGTGCCATATCTTTCAGACCATAGTATTTTCGTTTCGGGGTGAAAATCTGATGGTCTAAAGTGTCGAAGCCTTTGGAAAGATCTATAAAAATGGTAATAGAAACCTAACTGTTATCCATACTATTAAGTATCCTGTTAGTTAAATCAATCCAGTTTCTTAACAAAACCCTGGGTTTTGTGAACTAACGGACAATAAAACTGCAGAAATGTGGCAATGGCAAAAAAAGTGTTTTTCGACTAAATTAAACCACATCCTCTTATGTTTGCCTGGAGGTATAAGAAAAAGATTTTCTCATTGTCATGAACATATTTCATTCACACCAAACTTTATCAAATGCACAACATAGGCATAACATACAAATGCATGAATGAATGATCTGGCCGCAACACTTTAGATACGGAAGCACCCATTAATATATATCCCCCACCCTCTCTCTCTCTCTCTCTCTCTCTCTCTCTGTCTCTCTCTCTCTCTCTCTCTCTCTCTCTCTCTCTCTCTCTCTCTCACACACACACACACACACACACACACACACACACACGCATGCATATTTCCTGACGGACCAAGAGAAGTCGCATGTTCCATTACGAAAGCATAACTAAATAACAGTCAGACTTGCTGACAACCAGCAGCATTTTTATTTGTACGCCACCAAAATCTGTACAATATATCATATCAGCGAGACGAATATTTTGCAAAGTATGTAGCCTATAAAATGATGAATATATATTCATATTTGAACATCTCATTTGCGCTGATAACATAATGCCAACGTGAAGTACAGGGGTAGTGCTTGTCTGGTGGACTTCCTGCTCAAATGATTGGATCATTGTACACATCCCGGTCATAAATCGAGGGTAAACCTGAGGAGACACTGGCAATACATGAATAGATATCGGCTGTTCCCTTCATCGGTTTTTCTTGACCGTCATTCACTTTTTCGTTTCACTTTTATTATGGGTTCTTCTCGACAGCCAGGATTTTGGTTCAATTAATACAAGTATTAGATCATCCAGGTGAAATAAATATGTTTATCATTACAATACAATACTGATAGCGCAACTCAAAGAAACAGAATCTGAACCTTTACCCCTTAAAAATTACAGAGCAGAATTGTATTATCTGTCAATTGTGCAAATTGATAAGATTAGTTTAGTTTTGCATGTTGCTCAATCGATATTTCTGATTGAGATTCGCTAGGTCAGGATTCTAGTTTCAGGTGTATCACATAAAGCAATTCAACAACTTTCGGCAGAGTGCTCGACGTACTTGCACCTTCACCCGAGCGCTTCGGCTTATCTAACTCTTGCTCTGATCAAACATTATTTGATTATACAGCTTTTGAGGTATGTTTGACATGCGTATCATTTTCAAATTACTTTTTATCCTTTAAATTTAGTACTAGTGTTTTTAAATGGTGACTTTTATGAACATAATCACACCATCAGATGGCCTGATAATTGTCAAGGCAACTGTTCACACACCGAGACAGAGACACCTTTATACTTTTCTTTGGGAACATAAAAGGAGATGTGAATATTAAGTTCCCGCCCCAGCTGCATACCTGATTGCCTGGTCTCGCTTGGTGAGATATGGCGAGATACGGGTCGGTACCTGTGGGGACCAGCGGGATATTACTAATATTTTGGAAATACGGAATATTCATTAAAGGCATATGGAATTTTTTCTTATATATGGCTCGGGAAGTACTATATGAATAGCAGTTTGGCATTTGTTAACTTAAATTTCTCAAAATTTGCTAATTTTGTGAGAAATTATCATATGGCCTGTCTGTGACAGTGATGCGACCCGCACGTCCCCCGTGATTGCCAGGTGTCAAACCAGTGCTTCGTGGCGGGAAATTTATATGCATACTGCGTATTGGCATAAACTTATCAGGATGTCATGCTGAGCTACCTGCAATTGATGCCTATCAACTTGATCTGTGGGTTCTTTGATATTTAATAGCCATAGAGCGCCATATGCAGGAAGCGAAATTAAGTGATGAGTGTCCCGAAAACTGCACACGCCAAGGCCATAAAGTGGTCTGTTTTGAGTAGGGATAAACATACAGATGTATGTCCATCCCTGGTTTTAAAAGGAACATCCCTGGCCTTTGTCTGCCCAAAGTGCAAAATGTTCAGAGTGAAATTAAACTTCCTATTAACAAATCAAAACATGAAATAGGATGACCAAAAACGGAAGATTCATACTTTTTAACACAATTCACTTTTCACCTACAGCGACACACTTGTGTCTTCCCATTGTCAGTTACAATCATAATATGAAAGCTGTGGTTTCAAGAAGTTTCAAAAGCATCATGTTAAATCTAGATGTATAGGTGACGCGTTACAAAAATTGAAGTATGAAGTGCAAAAATGACCTGTTCATTTATTATAGTATCACCCTCTCACCGTAAAGTGCTATAGGAATGTTCATATTTAACTTGATGACAAATGGATTCTGAGTTGAGTATTCAACTGAGTACTACTCTACTCCTAGGTTACCAGGCAACAGAATTATGCTTCCCGCATGGTCGGAATACATTAGCATTGTATGGTACCTAACCATCTGGGAACAACTCTTTTTCTGCCAAGCAAATGAAGGTTTCTTGATATTTTAAGCAAACAAATGACAGTCTCTTTAAATTTAAATCTCCCTGTATGTTGGTGCAGTATGTAAATGGATTTTCATAAATCCACTCCCTTGTGAAGACATTATTGTAAGAGAAACACGTTTCGCACATGGATCTTTCCGACTACTAGTTAGTCCCTTCCTATGGGGCCAGAACAGGTTCGCAGTTAATGTCAATGGCTCCTATTAATAGTACCAATCGAAGCTGCCAATACAGCCTTCATCTTGATCTCGAGTTGTCTTTTGTGGCGTCACCTTGCGCAAAGGAACTGAAGCCTGCCGAATATTATAGACAATACGAAATATTAGGCAATGCTTCTGCCGCGATTGGATCAACTGGAGATGGATTCCCATGGAAACCATAAAACACTTTTGATTTGAATACTTTTTGCATTTAAAACATTTAAGTGTTGAATGCATTTCATATCGTCTTTTCTTCCTGGAGTTTACTTTTTTTTCTAAATTATTCGATGACATTCTGAATATTACGCGTGTAATTTATGTGTTTAATATGATATAAAACTATAATCATTGAAATTAACATGGATGATTGACCTGAGTGATTGAGTGTTAAAAACTGGTGAACACATCATATTATAATTATCTGCAAAGCCAAGCTTGAACTGACTTTTTAAAACTCTAAATTCAAGTTGGTGAAATGTTTCCTGGGGCATCTCTTATTCCCCAAATTGAGAATATTTCACTATAGTCACCAACATATGATGGAATTGAGTGAAATGTATCAGTAACGCTCGCATTACTGATAACCCTGTGAAGTGAAATGCAGTTAAATACAAGTAAACATGCAAGATTTGCATGAATCTGCCAAGGCAAAAGCCACAATGAATATTTTAAACTTGCCATTAATCAGCAGTTATGATCCGTACGCAATGTCATAGATTAATGTGACGAATATCTTCACAATTTGTATAGTTAGGGGATAAAAAAAATACTTGGTTCCCCTCAGTGAACAATAGTATCACAGCTGTGGCAAAGTTACAGATTAAGATACATCCTTTGACATTTTTCCAAATGTTATCATTGTTTTTGCACGGTTGAATCATGATAATATCCTTAATCGCCTTGAATATTTCCCAATGTGATCCTTCTTGTTGCATAGTCGATTCATGATAACATCCTTGATCGTCTTGAATATCATGCTAACAGGTGTTGCATACACATGGCTCATGATTACATCATTATATCATTGATCTCTCAAAGATTATCATGATCACAGCCGTTCCATTCCGATGGAGACTAACAATGCCCTTGATCCTAGCAGTTGCTTAGTTATCGGTTATGAAAACAACTGTAATCCACTGGACGAACAGCAACATTTTGAGAGACTGTATCTGGTTAACTACATGTGGTTTGCTGAGCTTCCTTTGTGTGCAATCCATACTTCGCCAACTGCTTCTAGATGTTATCTGATGAATTTAACTTTACTACTTTGTCACGGAAATTAGTATCCAAACTGAGAGCACTGCAACTGCAAGATTGAAAAGAAAATATTGTGAAAAATAAACCATCCTTTTATAGCGAGCTCCAGTGAGCGCTTATGGTTAGGCTTGGGTATGTAGAAAAGAATACAAGAGATGTTTTTCACAGATATACCTTTCCTGTGGTATGCCAGTGAAAAGTCACCGTACGGTGGGCAGCGCCATCTTAAAATAAGCACTTCCACCAAGAGCATGGCCTTCTGGGTAATAATAAAACAAATTCGCTCTGAACCAGGTTTCAAACATTTTTTCAGGCAGCCTTTAACTCAGTTTCCAATTCTTTTGCTTTAGAATATGTATCCCACTGAAATTGCAGTAATATTGGACATTGTAGCGAAAACTAATTTGTGGCCATGCAGTCGCCCAAACAGCGTGGCACCTGTTGTGAAAAATGGCTTAGACGAATAGATTGATTTACGTGCCGCATGGTGAGCGGAGGTTGGAACTTGGAGAAGCACTCGTACTGCAAGGCATAAATTTTTAATGCTTACGCTCACATCTTAGCCTACACCTACTACATATTAAAAATAAACCATCCTCTTATAGCGAGCATGACCGAGCTCTTACCATTAACACACGTGCACATGTGAATAGATGACATGACCAAAGGTTTAATCATCTTATCTTCCCACCGTTATTCATGCAGAAGACTATTCAGTATCCAGTCTATGGAACTTAGTTTTCTTCGTCACCCCATACAGCTCATGCACTCACGGATGGAGTCATTGCCTCTTTTCACGCATCTCGGGAAAATTTCCACAGTTTTGTTTACATCAAAGTCTTAAACTTACTGGACATTAATAAAATTATGTCAATCATTCATGTCTATTCAGAAAACATCGATAAAGTGTGATAAATGACAAAGGTTCACGAACTTGCATTGTTGAAACCTGGCTGGAACCTGAGCCTGGCAAATACACTTCTGGGGCTGGAAATGGGTTTGCACAGAATAGAAAGAGTTAACAGGTGGTGAGGGTAGCCTAAATAAACGTCGCAAAGTATGTAATACTTGTTGCACATGTTGTGTCTTATCTAAATTAATGTCTGCAGTCACCAGTGACCAGGTCGCTTCTAGAGGCCTTCCAGATCGCAACTCACACTGTATCCCATAGCCTTCTTCCCCCCCTCCCCCCCCCCCAAAAAAACACCATGTTGCCAGCTCAGATTTGGTGTTGTTGGGCGAGATACCAACAATCACTGCCCCCACCCACTACATCTCTGCCACAAGTTACAACACGATTTCAATGAGGATATAGAGATCTTGTGCACAGTGCTTAAATTTGTGGAATGGTGTCTAACAAAAAAAAAGGCTATACGATAGATGGGTTCGTTTAGCTGCTCAAAATACTACGTTCGGTCCCCTCTGGACTGGTTTAGTAAATGGCCGTTAGAGGGACCTAGCGACTAGGTGCTACTGCCTGATCCACCCACGTCATTATTGATACATTCCAATGCTGACGCTCGCATCTTAGGCTATGCCTACTACATATTATGAATTAATTCCAATAAGTTTTTTTAGACCATACAAATATCTCTCAAACTGATTTCTCAGACTGTACTATCCGCTAAAAGATTTTACACGAAATGAGAATTTATTTTAAATGCTTTTTTTTACCAAATTAAAAATGTCCTGTCACGCTTACTGGGTATAACTAGGTGAAGTTAAAGCAAAAAGTACAGCAGCCCATTAAAACGTGGAATGGCGAAACAAACATAAGGCAGATCAGCTATATCCAGGTAAAATCTAGTGTCCAACACTTTATACGGGAATCTGGTGGCAGCCATTTTGGTCTGTCGTTAATGCCATGATGTAACAGTGATTGGTGTGCTGTCCGCTCACCACAGTATATCATGTTTTGGTTTCCGTGTGCAACATTAATATTGCGTTTAGTCAAAAGTACATTTACAGGCACAACTGTGATGTGTTTATTGTTACTCCACTTCCCATGTAGCCGTGTATTCCAGCATGCATTTTAGAAAAAAAAAAACTTTTAATTGATGGAAGTTTTTTTTTTTCAGGAAGGTTGACCTGCATGATATTTGCAGGGCATTGTTTCCATTTTCATAGGAATTTCCGTTAATATTCTGTTTTATTTACGTTTCAGTGTCCGCAAACTGTCAAAAAGATGGACTTGCATAATGTGTTTGCCAATTGATAGACAAAACTGACAAAATATACAGGAACCAGGGAACCAGGTCTCAGCAACACCAGCCTGTTGTTTAACATTAATAACAGTATGAAGGTTATCATGATCACCACTACTTGTTCATGTGGGGAATCTGAGCAATATTGTTTGACCTCAAGATTGAGATCCAACTTTACTGGTATGCCATATGTTTATGGTGGCCCAATGAAAATTCATATAGATCTATATAGGGCGAAGTTTCTTGATTAACAGCTATTTCAGTCCATGATGAGGCATGTACAAACGGTTCGTGGGGGTACATCTATGTTGTGCATCTACAAATGAACCACAAAATGTACCATTTGCCCACCATGCAAAATGGCGCTTTTTGATACTTCAGATGACTGGGAAAATTGAAATAGGTGAGCCTCGTTTAAATTGTGTTGATTATTTGCTTCCAGTAAAAATCAATATTGTGCCTCTTCACAAGTATCAGAAATTTTCAGATTCAATTTTTGTGTGTAAGGCTTCATGGCAAGGATTTGACCGACATGGTGTCGCTGCATCTGGAAGAATTTGTTCACAATGTTTTACATTCCAAAGCGGTGAAGTGTACGTCAGGCTTATAAAATCTAAACTACAACAACGGGGGAAAGAAAATAAATAAAATATAAAATACATGGCTTCCTTTTGATTTTCAGAGTGCTGGAAACGTAGATCACGTATATAAAACCCTTGGGATATTCAGTCTGCAGCTTTTCTCATTGCACTCTGACCACAGCGCGCACCGAGTGCGTCCAAAATGGCTGTTGACCAACGCTACATTATTCTTGGTGATAAAAAGAAGCAGAGGACATTTACAACATTGTATGTTTTCTAATAATTTTAACGGGTAAAAAGTTGCATACCAATACATCAGCGTCAGGTTTTTCAAGGTTAGTAACATCTGCTGCAAGACCTCTTGCAGTTTGGAATCATCCAGCCGGGATTACGGTCACATTCTCCGCTTAAGGCAAAAACATCGCATTGCCAGTCTAAACGATGTGCATTCATGCATTCTAAAAACACAAAAAAATCAACTATTTAAATGCATTTATATTGTATTTTTTCACACGCAAAAGTAACTTGGCATTTACATTGCCACATACCACATTTTAATGTGAAAGAATGCGTGGGCCATTGTGAACATTGCACAATTGACTTAATGACCAATATGTCATTCAGAGAGAGAGAGAGAGAGAGAGAGAGAGAGAGAGAGAGAGAGAGAGAGAGAGAGAGAGAGAGAGAGAGAGGCAAGTGGGTAGGTGGGTGGGTGTGGATGTGGGAGTGCATGTGTTATGGCACATCGTTTCTTATTTTAATCGGAATCTGTATTTAGTCACATTTTAAAACATTGAATGATGATATCTCTTTCAATTTACGATTCAATCCATTTGATCATATGTTAATTCAATCATATTTACTCATGGCATAAATGTATTTGATCGTATGTCGAAATCAATATGATCATATGAGTAGGTGCTTAAACTTTCAAGGGCTGAATATTTATTTTTCCACGGTAGGGAACGATAAAACCTTGTGACTTGACTATATGTGTTGAAAAATGTGATGTGAATCTTTCAGATGTCTGATTTTGTTCATGTATCGTCCTGTAACACGTCCAGTATTTTACATTTTTCTTTTTTTTTTTCACGAGAAGGGTTCATATAGATATTGTCTGCTCCCCGATCGTTCTTTCTTTAAAGAAAAAAATTAAGTTTAAACCAAGGTTAAGGCATAAAGATTGCCATACTCACCATCCCCCTGGAAACATAGACATGTTTTTTGACAGTTTGAAAGCATCCAAACAGGGTTGATACTGCACTCTCCTTGTTGTCGCCAGAGTTCACAGTCGATCTGACTAAAATGTCTGTTATTACATCCAGCTAAAGAGTATTCACGGGAAAGACAGAAAAAAATGCATGACTTTATGAAAACAATGCTTCTTAACACACTCTGAACAACAACTGATAAGTTCAAGGTCTGACAATGGACAATTAAACATTGTGATATCTTCGATTCTGGCAAACGTTATGCTGGTAAATTCATAATGTTATATTACACATGCCAACACAGACATTCTGTTTTTGGTGAGTTTCTTTCTTTTTTCTGATTCTTCCGATTCTTCTTCTTTACCAACAATTTTGTCCAACGATTTTCTCGGACACCATTACACTTTAACTCCAAACTTGATATGATGACAGATCCACACATGTAGTCGTGCCTTTTTGCAAAGAGTGCACTGAAAATTATGCAAATTAGAGGCACTTGAAATTTTGAATTTTAAAGATCTCCAAAAGTATTATAAGTTGAAATGCCATCCCAGCTCCTATTTATAGGTTTGTGATGTAGGCGCATCCAATGGACCACAAACAAAAGTTGTAGTAGAATTTTAATTTATGCTAAATAGGGGCACTTTAAAAGTTTAAATGTTTAATATGTTCAAAACTATTATAGATAGAGATGCCATTCCAACTTCTATTTATAGGTTTGTGTTGTTGTTGCATCTAATGAATCACAAGCAAAAGTTTTAGAATCTTAAATTTATGCTAGTTAGGGGCACTTTGAAAGGTTAAATGTTGAACATCTTCAAAACTATCATGGGTAGAAATGCACCATTCCAACTTCAGTTTGTAGGTTTATGCAGTAGGTGTTGCAATGGACCACAAACGAAAGTGGTGGCATTTAAATCTGTGGACATTTTGGAGGCACACAGACAGATTTGCTTTGTAGCAATTCTTCTTTCTAGTTTATATTGGTTCAATCATCATCATCATTTGCTATTCTTATGTAGGCCTATCCACATATAAAATTTTGATCGGAATGAACAAAACTGTACACAAAAATATCGATACACACACATAATTGCACTTTCCTTGACTTACACGTTATTTCCGAAGAATTACCTATTGTATCTTTTTCTCATATATGCATAAAATGGAACTTGGGCTAATTATTTGGTTATACCTTCCGTTATTTGGCTTTTGTAACACGTTACTCCGCCATGCGTCTTGTCACCTAATTAACATAATCTGTGATGTGATTTCTCACCTGCTGGTGTGGGGCAATGGTTGCACGATTTGGTACACATTGAAAGCATCCATTTAGGGTTTTTAGTACATGCGCCCTTTTTGGCCCATTCTCTGCATTGTGTCACATTATAGAAAATATCGACGCAGCCTGAAACATAATACATTTCACTGAAACATAGGGTCAAGACCCTGCCATTTCCGTGAGCATAAATTCATAGGTATATATATATATATATATATATATATATATATATATATATATATATATATATATATATATATGAATACTTTTTTCACTTCTCTGTAGTGAATTGTAACAGTTGTCACAAAAGGTCTACTAAAAAGCCATTGTTCAAGGGCCATGTGACCCTTTCTTATAAAAAATAATGAAGGTAAGTGAAGGAGTTTTCAAAAAAATGAAGCAAACTGAAAAGGTTGTAAAGTGCAATCTGCTCGTGGCGAGTCTCGATGTCTCTTCACATGAACATTATGATCCGGTGTGTCACATATAGCTAGGGCCACATATGATGAATTTTCCAGTGACCATCTGAAGACAGCCCCTCTTGTAGAACCACTTTTGGCACTATTTGGGTGGCTTCATGGGAGAGGAATTGCTGTAATGACTGGAAGAGATATTATGCTGTATTAGTAAATAGTCCACTTGGTATGGCGGACGAGTTACAGTCGGGCAAGTGGTTGGAAATTAAATTGACAAGTGATAATAAGAGGTATATTGGGGAACAATTTGCGGCATCATCTCTAAATTCAAAATTATGTCTCCCGCTTGGCGATTTGGCCTTCGACCACGGAGACGAGGTTGGATGGATTTTTGACAAAGCAAGCAACATATTTCCAACGGAGGCCTGGAAGGTGATAGCTTCAATGATAGGCACCCCATATGTGTAAATATTTGTTTTTAACCTGAGCGTACCTGTACTGATTTGTATATATTTTAATTATTCTGAGTTAGTATGCATACAGTTCAATGTGACGCATCGTTAGGGACCCCGACCCAGTATGTGTACAGTCCAATGTGACGCATCGTAGGGGACCCCGACCCGGTATGTGACCAGTCCAATGTGACGCATCGCAGGGGACCCCGACCCAGCATGTGTACAGTTCAATGTGACGCATCGTAGTGGACCCCGACCCAGTATGTGTACAGTCCAATGTGACGCATCGTTCGGGACCCCGACCCAGTATGTGTACAGTCCAATGTGACGCATCGTAGGGGACCCCGACCCGGTATGTGACCAGTCCAATGTGACGCATCGCAGGGGACCCCGACCCAGCATGTGTACAGTTCAATGTGACGCATCGTAGTGGACCCCGACCCAGTATGTGTACAGTCCAATTTGACGCATCGTTCGGGACCCCGACCCAGTATGTGTACAGTCCAATGTGACGCATCGTTAGGGACCCCGACCCAGCATGTGTACAGTTCAATGTGACGCATCGTAGGGGACCCCGACCCAGTATGTGTACAGTCCAATGTGACGCATCGTAGGGGACCCGATCCAGTATGTGTACAGTCCAATGTGACGCATCGCGGGGGACCCCGACCCGTTGATGCCCCCGCTGTAAAGGGGTAATTCATCAATAAATAAATAATAAATAGTGTTTCTCCTTCAGTCACCAACTGTTGTATGTTATGTGGGCGCATATTTGCATGCATCTCAATATGAGATATAAGCATGATTTTGTTGTTCTGGATTTGAATTCCAAGTTTTATTGTCTTGGACATCCTGTGTATGTTGTGGGTACATCGTGCGTCTCCGCATCCAGAGAAGCTTAGTCATTTTAAATTTCTATTTGGGCAATCTAGTTTGAAATAAACATGTTTAAACTAAAGTAGATGTGCTCAAAAAATTGAAATAAAGCAAATATTTCCTCACGAAAAAGGCAGAGAATTGCATTCAGGTTGCACGTCTCTGTAAAAAGGGACATGAAGCAAATATATTCTGATAAAAAGTGAAGCGAAATAACATCTAATTGAAGTAAATAATTTTTTTTTTAATGAGGTGAGAAAAGCCATGATTTTCAGGATCCATGCCGAGGCCCATTTTATATACCATACGCATGCGTATTATGGCACCATCTCACCTTTGACGCAGGACCCGCATGCCTTTCTACACTTTCGATACATCCAGTCAGGGTTGAAACCACATTCGCCTTTGACCGCCCAATCAATACATTTTCGATCATCTTCAAGTGCGTTGCGGCATACTGCAAAACAGAACAGGTAACTGCTAAGTCTGCCATGCCAAGCTGCCAATAAACCCAGCAAAACTGTCACCCCTCTTACGGGTTGATTGGGAATTTCAAGAATCCTTACATCAAATTCCACATGGTTTCAAACAATTTTTAGGTGAGGTTCTGCGACATTTAGCCACAACCTGACAAAACCCAACCCGACTCCCAATCAAGTTTGCAAAATAATCTGGTTACAGAGTTACTTTCAATGTGCGGCCTTCACCAACTACTGATATCACATGTAAAACTGTTTTGTGTCTCATCTTTGTAGACAAGGGCAGACCATACACACATTTGTATTTAAAGAACTCCAGCATAGAATTAACTCTTTAAGTGCCAAATTTTGGACTAAGTCAACAGCTTTTCTTGTCGCTCATTGGGCACAATGTGCCCAATGCGCGCCGAAAAAAAGTTGTTGACTTGGAATATTTTTTTCTGGAACTAAAGGCATGCTGCTACTTGAGTGAACGGTCTTTTTACAAGGAATACGAATCTGAGATCTTAATGACAAGTCAGACTAGTTTGACTTTAGTTAATCGACTTCAGTCTTAAGTCGTGATTGGCACTGAAAGAGTTAAGGTGATTCAGCTAAGCCCAGGCAATAACAGCAACGATTTATTTTCTCTCTGCACAGAGTGGACGGTATTCACATGGACATCTGGATATTAAACATTTCGGAAAAGATCGTAGTCCATACATTACTAAAACACGCAAGTGATTGCTCTTTGATGATAATAATTCCATTAACAAAATAATTGAACTTATCTGAAATTTAAAAATGACACATATACACAAATTGAGAGTGATTTGTTACTGGTTTCATCAGACTGCAAACTGTAAGCAGGCCACATCTGTGGACGAAAAAAATTCCGTTACTTTTCTTTATCTATGCTTGTCTTGCACCTAAAGTGCTTCAAAATGGCTGCCATTGTAAGGAATGCGCTCTTGATGTCTAGCTCTTTATAATTCCAAAACGAACGTCAATACAGCACAATAAAGAAACGATTTTGCCCACATATATGTGGAGAGTAGTTCTGTGACAAACTGGAGATTGCTTCTACGTTTCAATCATCGTGTTAGATCATAATTTCTGAGCAAAGAAGTGGCAGTTTGCGCAGCCATTTTAATCAAACGGTCATAATTTCATATTTGATTCCTTGTCCATGACCTTCTGTGCACTTCGTACCTGTTCATGTGAATAGTTTTCAGTTCAATGAGGTATACGATTGATAGGTGACTGATTCCAATGGTTCATACTTCGACCACCTCAACATACACTGACTTTTGTTAATTACAAAACTAATGTTAGACATCACTTGTGGGGGTTTTTTTGCTAACTTTTACATGTCTTTTACTTACCTTTTTCAGGGGCACATGCCTTGCATGCTTTTGGACAGACACCAAACATGAACTTGGGATTAGCATCGCATTCTCCTCTTAGGGCCCAACTGTCGCACTGAACGTCATCAAAGTAGGGGTTGGGACAGTCTGAATGAATGACCACATTCAAGATGTCATCCCATTTTAAGTTTTCGTGATATGCTTTCTTTAAACTAGTCAATAGCGATTCTCAATCTGGTAAAACGTGCTTTAAGCTTTATCGAACAAGCATCGGGTGCAAAAACACCCGGCATTCCGTGCATTTATATTCACTGTTAGTTGTCATGAACGATGATGTTTCAAAAAAAAAAAAAAAAAAAAAAAGACTTTGACATGCCTTGACATTTAGCCTATATAGTACACATTCCATTTCACTGTTACGGACTTCCGCCACAGTATTGTTTACCTGTGGCCATCCATTTTTACATAAAAACTTCAACATTGGAGCTTGTGGGTGAGCATTATATAATTGTGTCAAAAGCGCGGAGAAAACAAAAGAAAATCAAAGAATTAAATATGTAATGCCAATTACCATCAGTCAGTTTGTCATTTTAAATGGACTCGAGTCGTCTCGTTAAGTCTCGTTTCATCTCATTAAGTCTCCCCGTATTTCATTTACACCTACCTGCAATGCAATTAGTGCACGCCTTCCAGCATTTCTGTGACATATACACCGGGTTATTCAGACACTCAGATCCGTGTTTCTTAGCCCATTCACCTGTCGCCCAATCGTTGCACTTGCTGTCGGTCTCAACGTTTTTGCAAACAGGAGCTGAAACAAGAAATGTAAAAGCAAACTTGGAAATTTACGAAAGTTAAATATTGAAAATACGTACTGTGTTGACAACTGTTTCCTTGAACTCCTCTAGATTTTGTAATCTAAACTACCATATAATGAGAGTGTATTGAGCAGCTAAATAAAACTCGGAAGACATTTTTGGTAATCATGCACACATGAAATCGAATATTTTTTTCTTGCTTTGTGAAATCGTGTTGAAAAATACTCGATACGTTGTGTTGTCTGTTGACATAAAATCTGGGTTTTTGGTTCCATACGTTATGTATACGTGTTCGTGTATAGCACTTCTGTTGCTATTCCTGTATTTGCAGCGTTTCAAAAATGTTAAACAATTAACTGACTTTTCTTCTTACCTGCAAACGAACTAAAGCAATAAAATACTGCTGAGATAATTTATAAACTGTTTCAACACATTCTTCAAATTCCTTGATGAAAGTGAAATACTCACTTATACATTTGTACTCGACCGTAACATACTTAGGAACTCCTGGACAGGGATCTTTCCCATAATAGGTCCCCAGTGCATGAACACTGCAGGACCGCCTGTCATCACATAATTGTTTGACTTTGCTGGTGGACAGTGTTGCATCTTCTGCTGCCTGCACGCATGTCTGACTCTTGGCATTTGCATGTTTGCATTGGTTTAGACTAGTTCGACCCCACGTGACTTTGATGACCGAGATGGCTTGTGTGTCGGGACATGAAAGCCAGGCGCTGGCCCCCTCGCAGCCATACGCTGCAACGACAACAGAATAATGACAAAATTGATAATTTCCAAGCAATTGAAAAGAGATTCCCTTTACCTTGTGTTTTCAAATACTTTGCAGGTGGAACAAAGCCTTTTTTCAGAGCCAGTAGTTCATAGAAAAACAATATGTCTGTGTTGGCACACACTTTTTTATACTGAGAGGTCATGTTTTTCAAAATTATGCAAATGAGGGCTAATTAAAGTTTAAAATCTTCGATATCTTCTATACTATAGTAGATGTGGTTCCGAGTGTATAGGAGTTCGATCATAACAAGGCAAACGTCATCTCAAATGTCAAGGTCATGTCAAGGTCAAAAGTCAATTTTAGGTCAAAATGTCATTTTAAAAGTCAAGAGTCACTTCAGGTAGAGGTCATCTTAAGGTCAAAGGTCATTTCAAGGTCAAAGGCCACATTCGATGGTGGGTTTCTTCTAGCTACAACTTGCTCGTTTTTTTTTCAATTTTGATCATGTTGGGCTCAAATTGTAGCTATTGTAACACTGCACATTTTTGAAACTTAATGTGACATCTAAAGGTCAAAGGTCAACGTCATTTAGACCTTTGAAAGTTTCATCCAGCCATAACTCGGCCATTTTTCATCCAATTCTAATCATGTTGGACTCAAATTGTAGGTATTGCAACACTACACATTTTTAAGAACATGTAACCTCTATAGGGCAAAGGTCTAGGTCATTTGGCCCTTTGAAAGTTTCATCTTGCCATTACTTGGTCAATTTCATCTGATTTAGTTCATGTGTACATTTTTGCAATTTACATGTGACCTGTAAAGGTCAAAGGTCAAGGTCATTTGGACTTTAAAATTTTCATCCAGCCATAAGCTTAATGGGATGTGAAGTACCAAAGGACAAAAGTTGTAGCATTTAATATTTACAACTTTTGAAACACACCGACAGTTTTGCTTTGAAACAATTCTTCTTTTCTAGTTTCTTTCTTTCGCCTTTTCTTTATGATCTCGTTCAAAGCCAAATTTTGTCCGGACGGTTTCACAGACACCGGTGTATGGAGAAACTTCTAATTTGGCAGGAACATAGCCCTACTAGTGAAATTGCACACCATGGTAGTGAATTGCCATAGTATTCAATGTTATGCAAATAAGTTGCAATTAAATTTTTAAAAGCTCCATCGCTGACATTTTATTTGAAGACAGTCATATCTAAACTCCAAACAGATATTTTAAAGCTGCTCATAGATTTATCGTTGAAAAGCTAGATTTGACACTTGATTATATACGAGTTTTTACTGTTGTATGAAAGTACAAGGCCCCAACCGTGACGGTGCTGTGTTATTCTTTCCAGTCGTGTGGCTTGCCACTCTATCCAGGGCCGCAGCCAGGGTTCCAAAATGGACGAGGCGAACATAGCCAACTAGGGGTGGGGGTGGGGTGGGGGGTTCTAAAGGCTAAATCATGCATTCTGAGGGTATCTGATGTCAAGTTTGGCACATTTATCTGACACAAAAATTGGGTATTTTTGCTGGCTTTGTTGCCTGTTTTTATTCATAATTTAACATTATGTGCCACCATGTGCATGGCTGGTTTAAAGTACAGGCATAGGATTTGCCTACCTGGAGAAAAAGTCACTAATATCTGATGCTCTTCTCTTCATTCTTAGCTGGCCACTGACTGAAAGACTAACTCTGCATCACATAGGCTATACACCACATCATAAGTTGACAGTACTGTGTAACCTACTAGGTTACATAGTACAATCAATCTAATCGCGTCCTTGTCATGGTAGCGTTTTTCTTTGCATCAGCCCTTAGTGTTGTCAATCGTCTTCTTTAATTTCTCTCTCTTATGTATACATGAAGGATTAATATAGGGCATCTCCCTGTTTCCTCAATAAAATATGTTTGAACCAAGTGACAATGATATGGTCATCAAGTTACTTTTCCATCAGCCGAGAAGTTTTGTAAAGCATTCGACATACTTAATTGTCATGCTACATGTAGCCCTGCTTGAGGATACAGTGTGCTATCTCAGGTGAGTATTTCTGGCGTTTCTCTGACCTAAATTCACGATCCTGTGCCTAAATATACAGATTAACGAACAAAATTATCGTACAGCATTCATCAATGCCATGACTACTCATTTGTCAGATAATGGACTGACCAGGTTTGATCAGAGGAGGTTCAGGCCAAACGCGCTCGCTACGCCATCTGTTTAGTCTGTCTGTATTAACATTGCTACCTAGTGTTTCATGGAGTTCGAGCCCAAAATGGCTGTTTCAGCTGTCCTAGACCAGGCCCTTCTCTGGCCACCGAAGGGGTGAGCATACTGTAGCACTGTAATACCAAAATGCAACAAGAGTGCAGAAAAGTGCTACAGGGAGACATATTGTTCCATTGTGAAGATAGGAAACTGATATTGTCTGTGCTACAGGAATAAATGTTGATGCCACAAGCGCCCTGACAAGTGCTCGGTCTTGCCATCCAACATGACAGTATCAGAGCCAGATGACACTGCACGCTTGGAGGTGCACAACATTATCTGTCGCTACGCTTGGTCCGTCCATATCCCTGGTGTTCCCGTACATTGGCATGCATTTAGACATAATCACCTCACATACGACAAGGTAGACCTTTTACTTCGCATTGACAAGGTCTGAGTACATGTCCTTGTAAAAAGAGGAGACACCATTTTTCATTCATGGTGACACGTTGCACCTTAATTCGCACTTCAGAGACATTGACTGGTGAACTGCTGATTCATGTCACATCTATACACAAATTCACCAGTTGCATAGACCCGCAAGTTTTCTGTCTAGCTTATTGGTTTTAGCTGTACTGCTATATACAATCTTTTTTATTTGTATACTTTTTCTTCTTTTTTTTTCTTATTTTTTAATGGCAGTTTATACTATTTGGTGTGTTTGTGGTCTTTGTGTTTTATCTAAGCTGTATTTGTAATGACAAAGAGAGCTCACATTGAGAATGTTAGTGTGTTTTATCTAAGCTGTATTTGTAATGACAAAGAGAGCTCACATTGAGAATGTTTGAAATATTTCTAAATTTGAGCAATCAACTTAAGCTGTTGCCCCCTTATGTATGTATGTATGTATGTATGTATGTATGTATGTATGTATGTATGTATGTATGTATGTATATATATATATATATATATATATATATATATATATATATATATATATATATATATATATATATGTGTGTGTGTGTGTGTGTGTGTGTGTGTTTGTGTGTGTGTGTAAATATGGTGCTATTGAAGGTTATCAATCCGAGGACTTCAATAACACACGAGGCGTCAGCCGAGTGTGTTGTCGATCTCCGAGGACTGATGATCTTCAATAACACGTGCTCTCCTACAGTGCCGTAGCTAGGCTGAGGCAGAGGAGGCGCTTGCCTCCTCTGAATTTTGGCTGATGATGTTAGGAGTTAGCATAGAAATAGTTTATTTAGCCTAAACAAGACTTATTAAGTTGAACTTATTATACAGAACAAAAACAAAAAGACCCTATTGTAACTAAGACTTTGAGTCACTCATAGTGATAGAAGATAAGAGCATCACATAAGGGGTACTTTTTCAATGATTACTTGTATCTTTGCCCTAGTAGTTGTAGGCCCAAATTCAATTCATATAAAAAGATCAAAAGTAGTCACATTGAAGTAAAAATTTTGAGAATTTATATATGTATAAAGTCTTTTTTTTCCCTGCAAAACCCACTAAATTACACCATTTTATGTGCCATTTTTTCAAAAGTTTTCAATCTTGGGAGGGGGCCACGCCCCCATCCCAAACCCACCCCCACCAGTACCCTTTGCCTCCTCTATTTTAGAAGGCTGGCTACGGCCCTGTCCTACATCATCTGTTTTATGATATAAGCAACCATATAGTAGATCTATAACAGGAAAAACGAACAATGCTCTGACAGATAGGTTTTGACATCAGTAAAACAACAAATTTTAATACCATCAGAAAAAGGTCTGAAGTAGCAAATGATAACAGGTACTAGTTAGGCCTACAAGCCTCCTTGCACTGGACCATTGCTTACCACGCCACCTAATGGTAAAAAAGAGAAGCTCTACCATGTGTCACACGAGGTCTGGACCGGGTCCAGGGACTTCGAGACAGCAAAAGCAGCGGATCCACGTGTTTATAGCATGACACGTGATGGTGCCTCGACCAATAGCAGAAATAGAAATAGTATACTCATATGACAATGGTCTTTAACACATGGCCTGCAAAGACCCAACGGCCAATCAGTACTTCACTTTTAATCTAATTATAATGAGCTTATATATAATATGATATTTCTAAATGTGTCATACAGTTATGATACATTAACACATTTATTATCTACACCGAATGGAAACACAAATTAATAGTGATCACACGGTTGTATCTGTATCATCAGCCCTCGCACCCGTATCGTCAAGAAACCGAAGGTCGAGTGACGACATGGGTGCTGGGGAGGGAGGGGAGGGGCTAATACGGGGGGGGGGGGGGGATACAGCTACAGCCATGTGATAACCTATGTACATTGTTGCAGTCCTTGTTAGGATTTCCCTTGGTTTATACAGGTGGTCTAGCTGCAACTATTTATTTTACAGTCACTGGGACTGAATATAATGCCCCAGCTTGTTTCCACTTCAGTTAAACATTGGCGGATGGTTTAACTAGGATAAGCTGTTCAGCTAGAAAGGGTACATATTGGTTCAGGGGTAAATCAAATTGTTCTTATCTGAACCTGTACTATACAAATTTGGTAAGTATGGTTTGTTTGACATGTATTCTTCTTTCATAATGAAGCTCTGCATTTATAAGCAAAACTTCTCGTACTTAGCTAATTCATCAATTGGCACGTTCATATTTATTCATTATGTGGGTTGTCTTTGCTGAATATTTAGCTTAGACAATGAGCCGCTACTCAGAGAGACATGTACGGGTAAAAGGCTCCGAAACATGTTGAGTAGTTATCCGCTGAAGACCCTTTAATTTATTTGGGCTAATACAGCCTATGTCAAAATTTTACAGAGGAACGTGTGCAATATGGACAATAGTACTTCTATGTATATAGGTTAGACAGGGACAGGTTAGCTTATGGAGAGTAAAGAGTTCGGACTGCGGAATAGGGTAATGACTACTAGGAAGTGGTTTTAGACAAAAAGACACAAATACAACTATCACTAGGAAAGATGATTTGCTGCATAGCAAATCAGTGTGTGTGTCTTCAAAGCATATTGGTATGGCAATGTACAACTATTCCATCACACGGGTAGAAGTTGGAATGGCGTCTCTATCTTTTATAGCTTTGAAGTTATTTAAGATTTAAAATTTCTAATGGTGCTATTTAGCATAATTCAAATTGCTACAACTTTTACTTTTAATTTATTAGGTGCGCAATGGTCAATAACCCCCTACAAGAAGTTGGAATGACCTCTCTATTACAGTGTTAAAGATATTCAAGATTGAAAATTTCGAATACTGCTAATTAGCATAATTCAAATTGCTACAACTTTTGTTTTAGATTCATTACATGCGCAATGGTCAACAACCCCCGAGTAAAAGTTGAAATGACATATCTATCTATAATAGGTTTGAAGATATTCAAGTCTTAAAATTTCAACTGCTGCTAATTAGCATAATTTAAATGGCTACAACTTTTGCTTTCGATTCATTTCATGCACAATGGTCAATAACCCCCTAGTAGAAGTTAAAGTGAGATCTCTATAGTTTTGAAGATATTCAAGTTCTAAAATTTCAAATGCTGCTAATTAGCATGATTTAAATTGTTACAACTTTTGTATTAAATTCATTAGATGCGCACTGGTCAGTAACCCCCTAGTGGAAGTTAAAATGACATCTCTATCTATTATACTTTAGAAGATATTCAAGATTTAATATTTCAAATGCCCCTAATTTGCATAATTTTAACCATCTTCATTCCTCTGTATAAAACGGTCAAACTCCTTGTATGGAGGTACAATCATGTCAAGTTTGGAGTTTCTATGTATAATAGTGTACGAGAAAAGTGTCGGACAAATTTGCTGGTAAAGAAGAAAGAAAGAAAGAAAGAAAGAAAGAAAGAAAGAAAGAAAGAAAGAAAGAAAGAAAGAAAGAAAGAAAGAAAGAAAGAAAGAAAGAAAGAAAGAAAGAAAGAAAGAAAGAAAGAAAGAAAGAAAGAAAGAAAGAAAGAAAGAAAGAAAGAAAGAAAGAAAGAAATGATTTGCTGCATAGCAAATCAGTGTGTGTGTTTTCAAAGCATATTGGTATAGTAATGTACAACTATTCCATAACACAGGAGTACAAGTTGGAATGGCATCTCTATCTCTTATAGCTTTGAAGTTATTCAAGATTTAAAATTTCTAATGGTGCTATTTAGCATAATTCGAATTGCTACAACTTTTATTTTAAATTCATTAGGAGCGCGATGCTCAACAACCCCCTTGCAGAAGTTGGAATGACATCTCTATCTATTATAGTGTTCAAGATATTCAAGTTTAAAAAAATTTAAATACTGCTAATTGGCATAGTTTAAATTGCTACAACTTTTGCTTTAGATTCATTACATGCGCAATGGTCAACAACCCCCTAGTAGAAGTTGAAATTATATCTCTATCTATAATAGTTTTGAAGATATTCAAGTTTTAAAATTTCAAATGCTGCTAATTAGCATAATTTAAGTTGCTACAACGTTTGTTTTAAATTCGTTGGATGCGCAATGGTCAATAACCCCCTAGTAGAAGTTGGAATGACATCTCTATCTATTATACTTTTGAAGATATTCAAGATTTAAAATTTCAAATGCCCCTAATTTGCATAATTTTAAACATCTTCATTCCTCTGTATAAAATAGTCAAACTCCTTGTATGGAGGTACAATCATGCCAAGTTTGGAGTTTCTATGTATAATAGTGTACGAGAAAAGTGTCGGACAAATTTGTTGGTAAAGAAGAAAGAAAAAGAAAGAAAGAAAGAAAGAAAGAAAGAAAGAAAGAAAGAAAGAAAGAAAGAAAGAAAGAAAGAAAGAAAGAAAGAAAGAAAGAAAGAAAGAAAGAAAGAAAGAAAGAAAGAATTTTAGGAAAAACAAAAAAGTTGTGTTGACACACACACTTTAATAAAGAACTCACGGAAAAACAGAAAAGTGTCTCTTGACACACACACTTTAAATATATAGGGGCCAAATAGTTAAAAGGGTGCCCCATAATGACAATCTTGTGAACTTTTGCGAAGACCACGTGGCACGTGGCGAACACACATTTCCTTGTAGCGGGTTATGTACGGTCTTTAAAAACCCTTTCAAATGGTAATTCGTGTAATTTATCTCCGTTCAGTAAGATGTCTAATTTTATTTATGACTTAAAGGTAAGTAGTACCAAGATTTCTCAGACAGACGGATGAGGCCAAGCATGGTGCCTCACGACTCTGTTGTGCGGTCGTGATCCAGTATTATTTTTGGTGCGGGAGCACACTGGAAAAGAATAGCCTTTTCGTCCTAAACCCGCGATAAATTATTCGTCCATGAAGTTTGACCCACTCCTGCAACGTTTCGTCAACTGACCCTCCAATGTTTTGAGCCACTTCAGTCTGGAGATCCACTGACCCTTTTTGGACTTGTCACAATGTCATTTGAGGTACCATATTTCAGTAATAGAAAACTGGGCAAATTAAATATTCACATCACCACATACAAAGTGAATGAGACACGAGCACAAAAGGTACCTGGCTTGCCTAGGGGCTTGCCTGGTTAACACACAAACTTAGTTGCATGTATTCAGCACCACACACACTAGAGTGTAAAGACACAGAGCAGGGTCTGCTCAGGAGGTAACTGCTGAAGCAATAACGTTTTTAAAGCAGAAACTTTTTGACATTTTCTGTTTAAAGCTACTGGCTACCCATCGTACCATCTGCATTTTTATATACCTGTCTCGATGTATTACTGTTGATTAAAGCTAAATAAATAAATAAATAAACAAACAAATTCATGAATTCATGGGTAAATAAAAAATACCAAGTAGATTTGTTGTGACTTTTATCATGAGAAACTTGAGTCCAAAATTGTTCATGCTGGGAGCGTCTTTTACAAGCCAGGTCAGCTGTCAGGTGTCACTGTATATTTAGATATGTAAATCCACCTAACCCAGGAACTGCGAATATGCGATGATGCATGACGTGGTTCTTTAGTGCACACGCGTCATCGCACATTCCAAGCTCTAATTCATTTCCCGTTCATTTAGCAATGTGCTGATCATGATCAAAAGAGCAGTTAGCCCCGCACATGTAAAACCAACAAGCTGAAACCGCATGATGGTGATGATGATGATGATGATGATGACGACGACGACGACGACGACGACGATGATGATGATGATGATGATGATGATGATGATGATGATGATGATGATGATGATGTATTGAACTCCGGTGGGTGGCGGGGGAAAACATACGTACAAAACAAGGAAGACATACATCATAGAAATTCTACACAAAAAGAAAGAACTTACCCTAAATTATTTAGTATAAACGCAGTTAAAAGGCCCTGACCAGCATTGATGCGAACATGTGTTCGTATTCCCAAGGTCGAATGTAGTTTTCGTGGTGAATAAGATATGATCGCAGAGAGTGTACTACTCAATCAGTGAAACCAAAATAATCATTTTAAGAAGATGCTGTTGTTCTGTGGCTCGAACCTGTGCAAGTTCATAGTAATGAGCCTACGAGAATTGCAGTAAATTCTGCCATATGTTTGTACCAAATTATTACAAACTATGGGCGTAATACTAAAGTATCTGTTCCATTGGCCAACTATGATCATTGTCTTATTACTGCCATGAGCCAATTAACGAGATTGGTCCATGTTAGTGCTAATCTTTTCTGACTGAAGAAGGCCCACCCTACATTAGGGAAATGTGTAATTAAAACAAAGCTAATTTTAATTCGTTCAGACAAAAACTATCATTAAATGATTGAGAAGCCTGCTTTGGCTCAGATTATGTTGATCTGATTTGTGAGAAGTGGTCCAATGCCTTCATACAAGCGGCTAAAAAGTGTGTTCCGAGTCATTCAGTAACAACATCAATAAGACCTGGTGATGTTCCTGGGCTTACGTACGCTCTCCGCACTGTCAAGCGGAAGTGGAACGCATTTATACTAACGTAAACCGGCGCTTCGGCCATATTTCAAACAATTACGAAACAAATATATTGAGGATTTAAGACATGCAGAAGTACATAATTATAATCGACTAGGAAATTCAATTAATAACACAGAGCAAAGGAGAAAAAAATGTTGGCAGACAGTCAGATTTTTTTACGTAAAAACGAAGCGTCTGATATTCCAGCATTAGTACATGGAAACAGATAATGAAGCAAAATCTCATATTTTAAACGACTTCTTTATCGATCAAACTAAGCTTGATGATACAAAGTTTTCACTTCCGGCACAGGAATATGACAATACGAGTACTTTGGGGTCTATTTCGATAATAGTGATGAAGTTTTCTGGGTGTTCACAAGTCTGGACATTTCTAAGGCAAACGGGCCATATGGTATTAGTGCACGTTTACTCAGGGAAGCAGCTCCTGCTATTTCAGACTCCCTGGTAAAGTGTTTAATATTTCTTTGCATAAATGTAGATTTCCTACCAAATGGAAAATGGCTAATGTAGTGTCGATTTTTGAGAAGGGGTCTCCAAACCACTGCGATAGTTATAGGTCTATCTCATTATTAAATAATGCAAGTAAAATCTTTGAAAACGTTTAAATATACTTTCAATTTCTTTCATGATAACTTACAGCCTTATCAGAATCACAATCTGGTTTCATCCCGGGTGACCGCGCGGTAAATCAACTTATTTTCTTACACCATCATATTTGTCAAGCATTACTTCATGGTTCTGAAACGTGTACCGTTCAACAAAATGAAATGACACTCGATGCAGTAGAAAGTTACATTAAACCAACAGACCTATTGGGAGCAGTTACGTGGGCTATGATACAGACTGTGCTTGTAAGATTCAGTGAAGGTGTACTTCGACTTTATTCTCTCTGTGGTGTCATGTGTTGTTATAAATCCTCAAACTTGTGTGGCGTTGCCACACTAGCTATCTTTGTAAGTGGTAATGTTTCCTCTGCGTCTTTGTCCTCATGTCTAGTCCTCGTCCCTTTTTCATGTACAAGAGGAATTTATATAGAGCTCAGCCCCTTTTCCCAACTGTTTTTTCAATAAATACGGTAAAACCAAACCTGTGCAAGACAGAATGAAGTTCAATGTTTCTTCCACTGTGACAACACATCAAAGGGAACACCCTTTGTACGATTATACTAGGCCTATATACCAAAGAACAAAATAAGGGAGTCAGTAGATTTAATGCAACATCTTAATACTCTTTTCAGTTATCTTTCTGACCTTGAACTGCAGATTTATCAGAACCATCTTTACATGATTTTCTTTATTTTGATACAGCTTTAATGAAATCTGTGCGATCAATTTTTACAAACCCAGCGGGAATGGGAAGATAGAAATGTAACCTTGTATGTCATATTTTGATTGGTGATATTCCATTTATGTAATGTGACTTTTGAAGCCTCAAAATAGAGATATTGTCAGGGTTTGAGGAAAACACTGTGAACACGTATACATAAAATTTCTTCCGTTTAATAGAAAACAAAATATTGACTTCCTAAATCATTGTTTAAGGTACAATTTACAACTTTTCAAGCTTGTAGCTATTATATTTGAAGTAATATTGTCTCAAAGTGCAAACAGGACCCATTAACAAAAGCACCACTCACGCCTGACAATAGTAACTGACACACGTTGTTTTCACAAAAGAGAAAACTACATTCCTCTGTAAAACACAAAAATATACAATTTTATGAGTGTAGATACAGAAGTGGAGACACATCAGTGCTATTTATATGGAACGACATTGTACTCCTTCATGGGTGTCAGTACAGCTCCTCAACCTTAACAATGCTGTGAATAGTCCCAGTTAAATTACACGAAGAGCAATAAGTCTTTTTCTTTTTAATATTTTGAGCATCGTGCGCTTTGACTACGAGATGAATATACATTACTTTGGAACTATTATCTGTAAAGACTAAAACAAAGAAGAGACTTTACTAAAACGAATAGCTGCTCTGTTATTGTGATTTCATAATCCGCACAAAAGTTGCAGCCTTTTAAATTATGTTAATTAGATGGACTTTTTATTTAAATATTGAATATTTTCAAAAAAACTGTAATGGCGATAATAAGCAAAGTTCTACTTATATGTTATTTACCATCATGCACCTGATGAATTCTTTTGCAAAAAAAAACATTAAAAATTAAAAATTAAGTCTGTCATTTCTGAGAAAGTCGGATGAGCCCCCACCGAGTGAGGTGTGGTGCTTCATCATTCCACTACACAATCGTGATCCAGGATCTAAAATCAATTGATGACGTCACCATAATGTTTAAGCTCATCATCCTTTTGGTCGTGCTATATTCCAATCGAATGGAAGTAACAGCTTTGATTCAATTTTCAGTAGAGTGCGACATGAATGCAATCAATGGATTTTAAGTCGGTTGTATGGTTACCTCAGAAAACACATCGCTCTTGAAAAATGATAATTGGACACGAACTGTGTGTTCCTCGGCAATTAACTGATACGTAATCGTGGACTCTGAAGCAAATCGCCACAAGAATACCATATTTGTTCTAAATCTACCATAAATTATCCATCCTTTAAATTTCACCTTTTCTTTCAACCTGTTGATTTTAGTGGGTTATGTTACAATTCGATTCCATGCATCATGAATATTGCTGCAGTATTCTTCTTTATGATTCGGTATCTGATTTTACATGATCAAAATATTTTTTTCCTTCTTTTCTCAAGGACTGTTTGGCCTACATTGTCTGATGATTACGTCATCATAAGCCGAATTGTACTATCAGTGCATCATGTTTCTGCTCAAAGTTAATTGATGTCGAATGATACTAGTTTTTTTTTTTTTATTTTGTTTTTGTTTCATGTTGCAAAGTAAAACAAAGACAAATGGGTCCCAATAAAATTAGTACTACTACTAGTGAATTAGACAAATAACTCATTTATGAAAATCACCAAGCATTGAATATGAGATACATGCGCAAAAGACTCTGATATACATGTCTCGTGAACAATATTTTCCAGGTAATCTATTCCTAATAACAATGTTACGAGTGCTCCCAAATAACACAAAGGTGTGTGTGTGTGGGGGGGGTGATCATGAAGCGTTGTCTACAAACATGAAAACAGAAAAGAGACTTCGCCGGAATGATGTTTTGTCATGGTTTCTTCATAATTCACATATATCAGTTTGCGTTTTCTTCTCATCAGTACCAATAAACAGATTAAAATGTGGGAAATCGGCGGCATGTGACCAGCATAAAAGTGCATTAATTTGTGTGCATTTTCTTGCAATTTCTCTCCTCAAAAGTAACAAAAAATGTCCATGAGTTTGGCATCAGTGCATCCTTGGAAACAACAAACTGGAGTTCGATGTCCCTTACGAACCTGGCAAGCATGCTTGATCATCTACTGATGGTAAATCTATTGTACCCTTTTTATATTTCACATGTACCCTTTTATATTTTACATGACTAGGCTTCATCAAGGAGCGTGGGAAACAGTGTTTCAACGCTGCAACGTGTGCACGTTTTGCTGCAAATTGTTTTGTCACAGGCACATTTTCATATATGGACAGAAATACTTATTGGTTTCATTTCATTCAGCACGTGATGCCTGAGGTATGACTTGGTGCACAATATTTGTTTTTAAGAACTTTGGCCTTTACTCACACCAAAACCAGTTTTAAGGAGCACAAAAACATTCATCCCTTTTACGAATGCGCTATAAGCAGATTGCTTGGTAATCTTTGCCACGTCAGGTCGCGGACATTATTCTGACCCAGAACTGACCCAGGTTTAACAATCAGAAGAGAAAGGCAAACTTGCAGACAACTAATTTTGTAGTTTTTACCCCCTCGGTTACACTTTTGATCAAATGGTATTGTCGGTGTCTGTCCGTCTACAATTGTTCTCATCGAGATTACTTAAGAATGCAAAGAGCTACCTCAACTGTATTTGATGGATGCAGCCCTCTAATAAATAGCTCGGCTGGGATTGCATATCAGCGACCGTGACCTGCTTTCAAGGTGACAGGGGCCAACTTTGTCAGTTTTGTGACAATTTCATTCTAACACGACGACTTAAGAATAGATAACTCAGGCAAATTTGGTGTATAGAATTCTATACTTGACGGCTCCGGTGGGATTGGATATGAGCGATATTTACTCTGTTTCAAGGTCAAAGGCGTCAACTTTGTTAATTGCAGCAGTGTAAGTGTGATGACTAGAATGGAATGAACTTTTTGCACGAATTTTGGTACATTCATCCTGGTCCTTTTGTCAAGGACCCTGCAACAGTGCGTTGTTGGGTCCTTGGCCTTAAGGAGTTGGATGAATGGCATGAGTGACCTTGACCTCATTTCAAGTTTATCAAAAGCACGTCACGTCCAGCAAATCTGGCATATTGGCTCATAACTTGATATAATATATATGTCCTACGCTCATGTTTATAACTTAATATTGATGAATCCTAGACCCATGATTCCGGCTTAACCATGCAGGAAGAATCTAGTTTCTTCCTCCATTGTTAAACATTACTGTAATGGAGAAAGTAGAAGTATGGAAGTATGGAGTTTCATTTGAGTAGCCTCAGACCGCTGCCATCTTTACGTTGCCCGAGGGCTATTGGGGGCATAGGGCGGCTATTTTCATGGAGAGAAGAATCAGCAAACAGGAATTCGTGTTGTTATTGTCATCAAAATGACATGTATGTTATCGTGGCGTGTACATTTTGCCACTGACCATGACAAAGTCGTCGCGTCAGAGAGAAGAGGGAAAACAATGAATGAACCAAGGTGTCCTCTGTTCATTTGTTTTGCCCTGTAAGGTAATCATTCTTTTTCTGTGTTCTATCTGTCATTTTTGTGTGTATTCGCAAGTTGAATTTTGCCAATCTTGGAAAATGTCTACTGTGAATTTGTGAAGCAACTGAGTTTTTAAGGAGAAAAACGCGACTGAGTCACTGAGTCAATATCATAGCATTAAAGCAATCAAAACACACACGTGAGACTGAAAAAGAAATATTTGACGACTCGTGTGGTATTTTTGCTGCCTTTCGAATGATTTTTCCTACATACAGAAAAACTCAAATTCAAAATTAAATGTTGACATAACCTATCAGCACTACCGTTATAGTTACCATGCAGAAATGGCTGTACAGTCGTACAAAAGGATAGAACAGGAAAAATTGTTTTATCAAATTCCACGAAATTCGAAGTTTTTTGCAAATATAATACTATGGTTACTTTGTTGAAACATGGTGTTATTTGAAACCAGCTGAGCTCCAAATATACGTTTCTACGTCCATAATGCGCCAAACAGGAAACAATGCTCTGAGCTTTGTTATCTGTCTGTCCGTCCGTCTGATCGTTAGCTTCCTTGCTTGCTTGTTTTATTTATTTTGTACCGTAACTCATTCTTGAAAACTTCATTATCTGCTGTCATCATGGATGGGTGGTTGTTTTTTTGTTTTGTTTTGTTTTGTTTGTTTTATTTTGTTTTTTGTTTTTTGGTTTTTTTTTTTTGTTGTTTTGTTTTTGTTTTTGTTTTTTTGGTTTTTTTTTTTTGGTTTTTTGTTTTTTTTTGCATAATTAAGAGAAAAAAAGATCTTTGATTGGTTTGGAGAAATCAGCCAGAACACCCGTCTTTGAAGAAAGTATATATAAGGCGGTGTAATGTTTTAGTACAAATTGGTCGTTTTGACTAACATGATTCAATAAATTATAAAAATCCCTGTGTGATACTGGCATGTCCAACTTAAATTCGATAACCAAATTATTTAAACCAATTCTAGAATGTGTCTATTATATTTTAGACTATCATTGTGGGACACAAAATTCCTTCTTAGTAGTGTCTTTTTAACGAACCAATTTTCGTTCCTTCTTTTTTCTTTCTTTTTTTCTTGTCTGTTGTTTTTCTGAGCGTAATACGTAGACTATATGCATGATATTTTGGCTTTTTATGTGGAGGTGTATTAATATTGAAACTTTATCATATTAGGGGCGTGTGAAATCTTTAATACGCTCTTAGAAACTATAATAAAGGGAGGTGACATGCCAATATGCATCTCCCCGACTACTTTTCATGCAGACAATTTTGCTGCTTAGAAAATCTTGTCTGCTGTTTGTTTGGCTCTACCACTGTAAGTGATGACCCGTCCCATTGGAGGTTTTCAAGGCGGCCCTCTTAAAAGC
Organism: Hermodice carunculata; assembly: GCA_964020975.1. Taxonomy (NCBI): domain Eukaryota; kingdom Metazoa; phylum Annelida; class Polychaeta; order Eunicida; family Amphinomidae; genus Hermodice; species Hermodice carunculata. The sequence goes on along the minus strand of OZ026615.1, from coordinate 74,693,929 downwards.
TTGAAAGAAATTTTAAGTCTCTCTGTGTTTTTCCGGAACATTACAGTCTTGCAAAGATCACACCAGAGTTTCTAAATATCAAAGCGCATGAACGAAAGTATTGACACATTGTAAGGAACTCTGACATTGACCATTCACACCCGGCAATGTCCGAGTGTAAAATGAATACCGTCTGTACGTGTAGCCCATGCTGTGGTATGTCAACCAATCACCAACCTCAAACACACTTATGATGACAAAAGCATCAGAAATATTTCCATTGTCCCCCTGTTCTTGTTTGCTTTGCAAAGATTCTTCCAAGGCAAGATATAGAGCCGCACATCTGCCTACGATCATGGAGGAAGGAAGTCTCTTCCTTCCTCCATGATACGATGAATGTAATGTGGTGTATAGCACTTGCCTGCGTGGCAAGCCCCCAGCATGAAACTGCTCATGTGCAACCAGATCATCCTAGCACAACAGAACCAATGCAACTGGCGTTGATTGATAGCTGCAGATACTAAATAGGTCACAAAGGTGAAAGTTTGTCTGGCAAGTACTAGTGTAGTTAAGCGGTGTCTTACTGCGCTTTGATTTGTTCCTGGTAAATAATATTCACAGGTATAGCTAAATCATAAAATCGACGTATGGCTATCTTTAAAAACATGTGAAAGACGCTGATGATCAGCCTATAATATCACGTCAAGCATTACGTGTGTTGATGGTGCAGCTGACGTCGACAAGAACACTCCGACCTTCACCTGTTTTGTTGTTCCTGTGATATTGTGCTTGGTATCATAAAACCGCGGCTCATCGTTTGTTGTGTTTATGAGTTTTTGTCTCCAAAGAGATTGAATAGAAGTTTACTGCTGTCAAAATTTTTTTATAACAAATAGATATTTTCTGGCCTTCACATTATTGATGTAAATTTATTTCTTTGGGATTGCCTAATGGTACAATAATTAAGTTGGAGGTACAGAAGTGATGCACGTTGCCATCTACGTAAGACACTTGACTAGAAGAAGAAACGAAGATTCTACGAGTACCAGCAAAGTTGGAAAAAACTGGGGGTATAAAAATGACAATGAGTTTGATACTGTCTAATTTTACTGTAAATTGCTTTAATTTCGCTGTATTCTTATTTTCGCTTATTTCGCTGATGGCACAAAACCGTGAAAATAAAAACACAGTGAAATTGTATTTTAACATTGTTTGAAAGGGAATTATGTCCAAAACAGTGAAATGTCAAAAATAAAAAAAAAACGTGAGAATTTAGCAATTTACAGTACTTTAACATCAGAACAGCAGGCTTCAGCTACTGTTAACCTGATTGACTACACCACATTACGCTTCTTGTAACTGGACTCACTGGCTACCTACATATTCACTTGTGGGATGAAAAATACACGTGTGGATGTATTCTTATTTTCCATGAACCCCTCTATGTATCTTTAAATAAAACTGAAAATGTACCTTACAAGTAACCATAAAAATGTTGTTCAAATTATGATGGTGAACTCGTAACCTCTCACACAGTTTACGTGTATGTGTGTAGAAAATACATGCATATATATATATATATATATATTCCTAAAACGAGCAAGGAAGAGCAGGTATGCGACTACTATAGAACTAAGACCAAAGACATAAACTCACCTGTGAGCACACCAACGGCCGCAGTTCCCTCACCAGACTTTCCCTGGGCATCACAAACCTTGGCACAGAGAAAGAAGACAACAGCCAGAAATACAGTGTTGGCCATGGTTGGTACCTGAGATTCTGCTGGTTTTTTGTTTCTTTGTGGGGGTAAAAAGAACCACTCTTGTTTCTCTGTGGCCGGTGAAGATCACGTGACTGCCTTAATGTTTAATTCATAAAGGTGCGTCTGTCTCTCTATCAACCCGGCAGGTCAGTCTTGAAAGCTCTCTACCTGTTCTGGTGTACCGGTTTTACTTCTTTGCCCGACTGGCAGCTCTCGACACGAGAGATCCGCATGAGTTGCACCATGGGCTGTCTTGTGGCTCCTTCACTGAGCTGTGAAGTTCCGAGGGCCGGCAAATGTGCTTTTAAACAATAAGTCAGGATTTCTTGTGAATATAGTAGTTCTCAGGGTGAAAAAGCAGCTAGTAATGATCATATTATTCTCTGTGTAATGTATTTACAGGGATCAGTCACACAAACATTTATGAGCACATTTAACCCAGAGAGCACAATAACAAATGAAAGAAGTCTGTGTTGGCCTGCGGTTTCATTACCAGTGACTCATAAAGGCTATTTTCGTTATGAAACACTTCAACGGCTTTCTGAGATGCTTCATCGCTCACAGGATCCTATAAGAAACTGCTGAATGCTGAGAGAACAGATCATGTCTGTCTTGTCATTGACTTTTAACCATTCAGTTAAAATTCAAAATATTTCTTTGCGGCTGGTCATATTTTGACGGGGGAAAAACATTTTGTCTTTTAAAATCCTTTGCCTGTGTACATGTTGTGCTGAGTGCTGTCAAATATCAATGAGTCGCCAAACATAAATAGATGGAGTGTCATTATAATCCTAATGTCAATCGAAAACTGAAAAGTGTGCACATCAGTAACTGGTCTGTTCAACGAACTCAATATCTAAGTTGCATTGTGGGGGGGGGGGGGGGGGGCAGGGGGAAGGGGGGGGGCTAGTACGCTGGTACAATTAATAATTTTGCCCGAGTACAAGGTACGGAAAATAAGAAAATGTACAAATAATGGTTGGTACGAAGTTATAAAGGCCTCCAGTACGTAAGTACAGCAAATAACTAGAAAAGATGATTTGCTGCATAGCAAATCAGTGTGTGTGTCTTCAAAGCATATTGGTGTGGCAATGTACAACTATTCCATAACACAGGAGTACAAGTTGGAATGGCATCTCTATCTATTATAGCTTTGAAGTTATTCAAGATTTTAAATTTCTAATGGTGCTATTTAGCATAATTTAAATTGCTACAACTTTTAGTTTTAATTCATTAGCTGCGCAATGGTCAACTACCCCCTAGTAAAAGTTGATCACATGCAGATTGCGCAGTGTTACAATACCCAAATTATTTAAACCCAACATGAACCAAATCGGATGAAAATTGACCAAGTTATGGCAAGATGAAACTTTCAAAGGGCCAAATGACATTGACTTTTGCCCTTTCGAGGTTACATATTCTTATAAAAATGTGCAGTTTTGCAATACCTACAATTTGAGTCCAACTTGATTAGAATTGGATGGAAATTAGCCAATTTATGACTGGATGAAACTTCCAAAGGTCAAAATGACCTTGACATTTGACCTTTAGAGGTCACATGTAAAATTCAAAATATGTAGTGTTACTACAGCTACCATTTGAGTCCAACATGATCAAAATTGGATAAAAATTGACCAAGTTATGGCTAGAAGAAAGTTGCCATGGAAAGTGGCCTTTGACCTTGAAATGACCTTTGACCTTGACATGACCTTTGACCTTGACATGACCTTGACATTTGAGATGAACTTTACCTTGCTATGATCAAACTCCTATACACTCGGAACCACATCTACTATAGTATATAAGATATTGACGATTTAAAACTTTAATTAGCCCTCATTTGCATAATTTTGAAAAGCATGACCTCTCATTATAAAAAGGCCAGACTTTATCCATAGAAATATAATTGTGCCAAGTTTGGAGTTTCTACGTGTAATACTTTTCAAATGAAATGTCGGACAAATTTGCCTGTAAAGAAAGAAAGAAGAAAGGAAAGAAGAAAGAAAGAAAGAAAGAAAGAAAGAAAGAAAGAAAGAAAGAAAGAAAGAAAGAAAGAAAGAAAGAAAGAAAGAAAGAAAGAATTCCTGGAAAAACAGAAAAGTGTGTGTCGACACACACACTTTAGAAATGCCCAGTACGCTAGTACGGAAGCCCCCTTCCTCCATCCGCACCCCTGTACGGAATAGATGTCTTGGCGGATGAATATCTAATGGCGTTTGATTCGTTCAAAAGTTGTAATATAATTTCGACACACTATTCTGATTTTATTTTCATATATAAACCTCTATAAGATAAACATGAACACATGGGGTTGGTCATTCGATGAAACATAAGTTGGTAAGGTCACTTTACTGGTTTGGCCACCTAAGGTATAACTTTACTATAAGGGTGGTCAGATTAAGCAGACGATCCATAGAAACATTATGCTTCTCATTTATTCAGCCAATATTAGAGTACAGTTCTGGTGTGTGTGGTGGATGCACATCCAATTTAAGATTGCTGTCAATCAGAAAAAAAGAAAAAGCAAACTTAGCTGCGGCCTGAGTATTTAGAGGCCACGACGATGGGGGGCATCTGCAATCGAGCTTTGAAAAATTATCATAGAGAAGAAACAATTGTAAAAATTACTTTTGTTCTGTGTTCCACAATATCCTCCATGGAGACGCACCACAGCATCCGACAAATCCACTATCAATTCTTTGGACAGTTTTTACTGTATTGGTTGGGGAGGAGGAGGGGGCGGGGGCTGTTTTGCACAGGCTCTTGCGTACGGAAAGTAGTACGCCAAAGAGAGGAACAAAATGATGTGACTGTGGTAGTGCTAATTGGTACGTATTCCATTATTTGTGCAAATGTGTACATTTTGTTGTAGAGCGAGACAAAGCACAAAATAAAATTCTTTTGGCATCATTAACGAAAGAAACACTTAATAATATGGTTTGAAATTACTAAAATTAATTAACAAACATATATCATTTTTCATGGGATCTAAATAAACATATATACATACATATTGTTTGGTCAGAAAACAGAACTTTTACTTTTGAAGAAAGCGGAAAATTTTTTAATCCGTTTATTTATATGAATTCAATCAACACACAGACATTGGGCAGAAAAATTACGTTCGTGTATATTTGTACTACCAGTGCTGAATGAAGGGTGTATTCTTTGACGGAATACCCCATTATCCGGTCATGCTTCCAGTGACGTCCTATTTGTTCGTGACTTTCTTTTCGCATTGCCGTTCCAACCGTCCACATCCAGTATGCCTAGTCTACTCTGGGTGACATCTCGTTATTGTCTTCATTTATTCACTTTTCTCTATGAAAAAAAATACATATTTACATGGAGACTTCGCAATTTTCCCAGCTCACGTTAATAACAAAACATTTTGTCATTACGTGCAGATATGTGAATAGCGTCTCCTGCATTCTGTGCTTTGTGAGACTGTTTTACCATTACGATAAATTCCGTTTCAAAACAATGATTTTAAATGTAAGAGGTTTTTTTTCGATATTTTTCAATTAGAAAAATTACAAAAGTTAGTTTGATTTGACACCAAATGATGAAGTTATTTGTCATCTAATTTTGAAACCCTTCAATTTCTCAAGGGATTGGCCGATCTTGGAGAAAACTCGAAAGGACGTCCGCTTTATTTCAGACGCCATATGAGCGATGAATTCCTGTGGAGAAAAACATGACCTTCCCACCTGTTCGGTCTTAAAATGTTGGTCGCCTGCCAACACTTGGTGCTGCTACTACCCGCCTGCGGGTGCATAAGATTGGGAGTACATAGTTGAGATTGATTAAATAACTATACGAGTAAAAGAACAAAAACCTTGACAGTGCTCAGGATTCGATTTTAGTCCTTGCACTATGTCCGGTGTCATGTGAAATTTATGTTAGGTAAGTTTAACTCTTTCAGTGCCAATCACGTCTTAGGTCGAAAAACTAAAGTGAAACTATTCTGAATTATCATTAGGATCTCTAATTCGTATTCCTCGTAAAATGACCTTTTATCAAGTACCAGCATGCCTCTAGTTCCAGAGAAAATATCCCAGGTCAACAGCTTTTCTCGGCGGGCATTGTGCCCAATGCGCGCCGAGTAAAGCTGTTGACTCAGCCCAAAATTCGGCATTTGAAGAGTTAATTTGCTGCTTGTCCACGAGTGCCCCAACACACCGACCACCCACCCACCCATCCCTTATGGATCTACTAACATCATCGGATTTTTTTTTTCATGATCTGGATACTTTCGCAAAAGAGGGAGCTATAAAACCTTGTTTTCTATGTTTTGAACAAAGCCACATACACTTCGTCATATTCTGCCATTTTCGAGGGAGGTGGAAAACAACCGTTTGAAACAGTGCTTTTTTTTTTTTTTTTTTTTTGTTTGTTTTTTTTTTTTTGTTTTTTGTTTTGCTTTGTTTTTTTTTTTGCTTATTCCAGAGGCAGTATTTCTTAGTTTTTGGATAAAGATATTTAAACAAGAGGACTGTGACGGTCTTGTGCTCAGCTGACCTCACATGCACCGACTAAAGCGGTCCTGTGAACTTCAGACTGATATCAAGGTAACCTTTGCTGAAAACATTCATCTTTTGCTAACATGAACATATCCCCTGAACAATGTTTGTGAATTTGGATCATTTGGTAAGAATCGGAAAATGACGGCACCACCATGTGCTGAACAAATTTGGTGGAGATCAAGTCCACCTACATTCCTAATATGTCTGAAGAGGATCCAACTTACGGTTTGGGACAAAAAGTCAAGAAAAGCGAAAACACAAACAAAAATTCTTAAAAAAGCAAAAAAATGTCATCACCCAGGGTAGAGTTAGTTTGACGCTTCCACAAGCTACATTTCCACCGAATTTCGAAGAATCTAACCGACGGTTTTGGGGAAAAAGTCGAAAAATAGTGAAAAAACACAAAAATGCGTTTAAAAATGGGGGGGGGGTGGAAGGGAAAAAAATCGCAGCGCTACCTGGTGAACAAATTAAGGTCTGGGTGTCCTCAGAAGTGCCCCTATGAAATTTCGAAGCAATTGGCAGAGCGGTTTCAGAGATGTTTTTTTAAAGATTTTGCCACCAAAAAAAATGAACAAAAAAACCATAAAATTCTGAAAATCATTAAAGCGTGACCAGTTAAAACAAGTTCGAAGACTCCCATCCAGGTATATCCTCATCAAGTTTGAATTGAATCTACCTGACGGTTTCAGGAAAGAAGTAAAAAATGTGACTCATCATTGCAATCCCTATTGACTTGTGTTGTAATCAATGGGAATGTATGAATTAACCGATAAGTACCCAAAAAGGAAAACATGTCAAAAATCAGAGATGCGGAATATCTTCACCTAGTGAACAGCTACATTTTCACCGATTTTCAGAAGAATCTAAGAGACAGTTTTGGAAAAATCGAAAATAGATTTAAGACACAAAAATTCATTTGAAAAAAATAGGAAAAATCGCAGCGCCACCTAGTGAGCAAATTATGTTTTGGGGGTTCCCCTATACCATGCAATTTCGAACCAATTGACTCTGCAGTTTCAAAGGGTTTTTTTTTTATTTTTCCCAAAAAATAAACAAAGTGAAATAGGAACAGACGCATGGACGACGGATCACCACCAATCTTATAAACTCAGCTGACTGACAAGTCAGCTGAAAAAAGAAAGCTAAAAATACATGTAAATCATTGTACTTGCTTATTTAATTTAATTTATAAAGAGTATTGTCATGTTGTTTGCACTTTTCGACCTACAGTTTCTTGCGTGAGATGGAAACTACAAGGATTTGTTCCAAAATTAAACACTGTTCAAAAAGACGATACGGGTACTTGACGTGAAAGTTTGATGAGGAGTTTTGAAAAAAAAAAAACATCAGTACGGTTGCTACCTATAACGCAATTAGGGTTGGGACGTTGTTGGGAAGTACTGCTTGTAGACTTATTTTAATCATTCCTAGGTTGGTTAAAATGGGCCGACAAAATAAGTTGTCAACATGAAATCGTAAACTTGTTTAGTCAAGTGATATGGTCCTAGGGGAAACCATGTGAAGCCTGTAATTTCTTACCAACTATATAAAGAAAATTTCACTTTTGTTCAGTTTGTGGCAAACTGTCAAAATTACTCTCTGAAACTGGCCGCTTGGTAAATTGTTTTGAAATTGCATAGGGACACTTCATGATATCCGTAAAATTACATTTGTTCTAAAAATATCATCATCATCATCATCATCATCATCATCATCATCATCATCATCATCATCATCATCATCATCATCATCATCATCATCATCATCAATACAGGTTCCTATATTTCGTGTTAGCCTGCCCCTGATTTTGCTATGTTTGACTTCTCGGAAACTGCCCGTTAGATTGATCAAAACGCTGCCTGCGGAAGGTTAAAATAATGACGTACAGTGGGTGGTGTTCCTGGTAAAGCCTTCCATTCAATGAATTTGTCATCCAGGGCGCAAAATGGTTGATGTATAAAGATATGCGTCGGTATTGACCGCAACACAAGTCAATTCACATTGTTATTAAAGTCAGAGATATGATCTCATTCCGGACAAAAAGCTCACAAAAGTTGCATTACAGTGCACCATCCCACGCCAAACTTGTCCCATGGGTAGTTAATTTTTAACTTTTTTTTATATTTTGAGATGTCAATTTAGGAATTTTTAATGCAATGACATTATAAAATATTGCAATCAAACAAGCCCTGGCACCTTGTAAAGGAGGGGGTTGTACAATAAACAGAAAATCAAAACAATCATGTCACAGTTCTTGTGTTCACCCGTTAAGGCCAGGACGTAATCGGCAGTGGATATTAAGAAAGTCCAGGAAATAGGCCGTAGGCCTGGGAATATCCACTTGAGGTGACACTATACAGGTGAATCAAGTTTGCAGCATGGGGAGAGGTAGACCTTGCCAGACAAAATGTGGAAAACTGGACCCAACCAAGAGATGATATTTTATTGATATATCAATATACTTTAAACGCCTCAGACATTAAGAAAAGAAGTCTGCATGCAGCACCTGTGTATACCAGGAGACAGTGTGTGCTTTGACGGTTTCACCTGACACAGTGAGACAAGTTGTTCACTTTGTGATGAAGGGATCACCTCTCACTGATGAGAGTGAAAATACTAAGTCTGGCCACTTCAAATTAGACGCTTTTGATAAAGAACCCATTCGACGTACAGTGTATGACTTTTATCGAAGTAAGGTTTGCCCACTGTACCCAAAATTCTAGCCAGGATGAAAGATACTTTGAATATTTCATCCTTTCTCTTGAGGAGTGTACTGAAATCTGACGGAACTGGGTTTCAAATGGACAAGTACCACAGAAAACCATAAAATATTTGTGCAGAGACCGGAAGTCGTTGCATCAAGGGCTCAGTTTTGAAGTCCTTTAAACAGTAACGCAGGGATGGGTACCAGGTTGTTTATGTTGACGAAACGTGGGTAAACAAAAATCATTGCCGATCCCACAGCTGGTATCCTGTGCTGGCAGAAGCAGGCCTTGTAGAACATCTGGAACACAAGGATATACAACTCCCAAATATTCCTTCAGGGAAAGATGGCCGCCTTATTGCTCTACAAGTTGGTAGTGCAGGAACATGATTTATTGAAGGTTGTGACTTAGTGCTTGTTGGAAATAAAAACTTAAAAAATCCAGACTACCATTCTGAAATTAATGCTGGTGTATTCCTGAAGTGTTGGGAGGAAAAGTTATAAGCTTCTGTGGACAGACGAAGTGTCATAGTCATTGATAATGCTAGTTATCATAAAACCAAAACAGATAAATCAAAATGTCCAACTAGAAAAGAAGATTTGCTTCAAAGCAAAGCTGTCTGTGTGCCTTCAAAAGTTGTTAATATTAAATGGTACAACTTTTCATCCTTTGGTACTTCACATTCCATTAAGCTTATGGCTGGATGCAAATTTCAAAGTCCAAATGACCTTGACCTTTGACCTTAACAGGTCACATGTAAAGTGCACAGCGTTACAATACCCACAATTTAAGCCCAACATGAACCAAATCGGATTAAAATTGACCAAGTTCTGACAAGATGAAACTTTCAAAGGGCCAAATGACCTTGACCTTTGCCCTTTTGAGGTGACATGTTCTCATAAAAACGCACAGTGTTGCAATACCTACAATTTGAGTCCAACAAGATTAGAATTGGATGGAAATTGGCCAGGTTATGACTGGATGAAACTTTCAAAGGTCCAAATGACCTTGACCTTTGATCTTTAGAAGTCACAAATAAGTTTCAAAAATGTGCAGTGTACAATAGCTACAATTTGTGCCCAACATGATCAAAATTGGATAAAAATTGACCAAGTTATGGTTAGAAGAAAGCCACCACCGAAAATGACCTCTGACCTTGAAATGACCTTTGACCTTGAGATAACCTCTACCTGAAGTGAACCTTGACCTCAAAAATGACATTTTGGCTTAAATTGACCTTTGACCTTGACATGACCTTGACATTTGAGATGACCTTTACCTTGCTATGATCGAACTCCTATACACTCGGAACCACATCTACTATAGTACATAAGATATTGAAGATTTAAAACTTTAATTAGCCCTCATTTGCATAATTTTGAAAAGCATGACCTCTCATTATAAAAAGGCCAGACTTTATCCATAGAAGCATAATTGTGAAAAGTTTTGAGTCTCTACGTGTTATACTTTTCAAATGAAATGTCGGACAAATTTACCTGTAAAGAATGAATGAATGAATGAATGAATGAATGAATGAATGAATGAATGTGTTGGCACACAGACATAACTATGAGTAACCGCAAAGCCGAAATGCAAGAACGGCTGAAGATGAGGATTCCTTTTCAGGTGAAATTTTCCAAGCCAGAACTGTATATGCTGATTAAAAAAGACAAACTCGCAATCATATATGTTACCAATGCAATTGCACAGAAAAACGGTCACAAAGTTTGCACACCCCTGTGCGACACTGAGAGTTGAATGCAATTGAGTTGATCTGGGCATCAGTGAAACATTATGAAGCAGACAAAAATGACAGTTTTAAATTAACTGATGTAAACACTCTAGTCCAAGAGGCATTTGGTCAGGTTACTCAGACAGACTGGCAGAAAGCTGTGACATACGATAAAAGTGGAAGACCGATTCATGGAAGCTGATGTCATAGTTGAACATTACAGAGACCCCATCATTGTCCACCTTAGAGAAAGGGACAGCGAGTCCGGTAATTCGGACCTAGATGTAGAGTAAGGTATTTAAACAGTGCACTTTTACGTTACAAATACGTGTGCAAAGCATCATGTACGTGTAACAAATGCCGTATTCATCCTAATGGTACCTCGCACTCTATGCTTAATAGAAGCACGTTCCAACTTTTCATTTTGTTTACCTCACATAGAGTACTGATTTTAATTCCTGTTTTTATCACTAAATATTCCTTTTGAAAAGCAAGCAGCACTGATGGTACTTGTAACCGCCCAACCTTTATATGCACTGTAAGGCCTAGTATTATCTTAAATTGAGAAGAATCTAAAGCTTCATACAGGCATTTTTGCAATGGCATGACTCGCTACTACTGGAACAAATACGGTAAAGTGAGCAGCGGCGCATTTAAATGTATCAACATATTCAACGTGCGAAATTCCACATGTAGGTTAGGGTTCTCGCAGTATCTCATCACTAAAACAAGCAAAACAAAGACCCAACAACAAAATCATAGGCTCACTTTGTCGTTAAAGTGCGATAAAGCTAATCGAGTCAGATTACGAAAAGAAAGCAGGGCTGCATTGCAAGAACAAAGTGAAAGCACAAGCAAAGGAAAGAAAAGAAAAAGATGTCAAGAAAAGAATGATAAACAGGATGCACAAGAACCAAGGCAGAAAAGAATAAAAGACAAGGAACAAACTGAAACGGACATAGGGCCTATATACCATGGTCAGGTTCCCAAAAGGCATTAACGTAATGTCATTTTCGGCAAAAAATACGTTGACTCACTCAGCAGAAACCTGTTGTATCTGTTCCTGTGTAGATGCAAAGTGATACTACGAAGCCTGCTGTGGATACTTCCATGTCACTTCTTATTTGCAATATTTCTCATTAGAAGATTACTGGTAGCCTAATATGATCCTGGTGGTCTCCAGATACATGTAGGCCTTCATGTTAATAATCATCGTTTCCTTGTCCTTTCCATTGGCATTGTTTCTCAGGCCAAAGTATAAAGGCTCAATTTTATCCAAATATCCAATTGGAAATATGTCATCGAGATAATGGTATGCCTATGCATTTAAGGGGCGCTGTTTCCCATTCATTATCAATAATGAAAAGCGGCCGACATTAGGTCCATGTGGTCGAACTTTGGTCATCCACGGACTGATTTTGGTCCAAACAGTTTATTTTGGGTATACATTGTTTAAAGGAATCAACCTTTTTTAACTTTCACAGATTATGATAAATACAACAGGTAAATGTAAAGTGCGAATTCGAAATATAGATCTCAAAATGATGCTGTTTAGCACAGAATTGACGTGTTGGGACTCGTTGCATATCACACGATATGTAATAAGTTCACATAATTTGAAAATTGAAATTGGTAGACACAAAAGGCCATACAAAATTCCTTTAGAAGAACGATTGTGCCAAAATTGTATGATTTTAGAAGATGATATCATGTCATAATGGCTTTTAAAACATATGAAACTGAAAGAAAATACCTACACGATGCGCTCAACGATATTTTCCCGATATTTGACAATCTAAATAATTTTGAAAATGACAATTTTTAATCCACTATCAAGTTCAACGATATTGACAAAATTGCAATAGTAAAGAAATTTTTTACAGATATACAGCAGAGGGTATTTTTCTGATACAAAGCAGCATTGCGAATAGTAAACGAATTTTTGCTCTTTACGTATTATATTCGCAGATCACGTGATTGTGCTGTTGTAACAGTAAATGTATTTGTTCTTTCTTGTTTCGTGTCAGTTGAATACTTGTTTCCTGTATTTATGTGTATGTTATTTCTCTTCAGCAAAATGTTAGGATTTGTGTATGTACATGACACCGCTGGTCATCTTTACAAGGAACGTGCTATGGGGACCAGATTTTGGTCAGTTTACCCCACCCTCGGAAAAAAAAACAAACAAAAAACAAACAAAAAAACAAAACAAAAAATGAAAACCAGAAATGCGAAAACAGACAATTTATGCACCTGTTCTGCAAGTTTCTTCTTGGGCTGGATTACACACAGGTGCTCGGAGCGCCAAAGAATTCTACGGCGTCTTGACTGTCCCCTTCCCTCTTCTACCATCCCCCCCCCCCCCCCAAGACAGTCAAGCCGCCGCAGAACTCCCCTCCGAACGCGATACGAGTACCTGTGGGATTTCACAGCAACTTAGCTCTGCCTGTCAGATGGCGCTACGAACTGACTGGCCAGAACTGGTCCATCGAAGATGAATTGTTATTTCACGTTGTGGTATGTAGGTCTACAATAAAACATCAGTGTGTGGGAAGTTACTTGTAGCCACGAATTGCTTTTAATTTATGTGCAATGCCGCACCGATAAAGAACTCTTTATCTGTGCTATAACTAATACTTTGTGTGAAAATCTTTTTGTTCCCCAAAGGGTTCTTCAGTTCCTTGGTTCCTTGTTTACTTTCACCTACCCCCCCCCCTCCCGTTTAAATTAATTAAAGTGTGTGTGTCAGCACACACTTTTCTGTTTTACAAGGAATTCTTTCTTTCTTTCTTTCTTTTTTCTTTCTTTCTTCCTTTCTTTCTTTCTTTACAGGCAAATTTGTTCTTTCTTTCTTTCTTTCTTTCTTTCTTTCTTTCTTTCTTTCTTTCTTTCTTTCTCTCTTTACAGGCAAATTTGTCCGACATTTCATTTGAAAAGTATTATACATAGAAGCTCCAAACTTGGCACAATTATACTTCTATGGATAGAGTCTGGCCTTTTTATAATGACAGGTCATGCTTTTCAAAATTATGCAAATGAGGGCTAATTAAAGTTTTAAATCTTCAATATCTTATATACTATAGTAGATGTGGTTCCGAGTGTATAGGAGCTCGATCATAACAAGGTAAAGGTCATCTCAGATGTCAAGGTCATGTCAAGGTCAAAGGTCATATCAAGGTCAAAGGTCAATTTTATGCCAAAATGTCATTTTTGAGGTCAAGGTTCACTTGAGGTAGAGGTCATCTCAAGGTCAAAGGTCATTTCAAGGTCAGAGGCCACTTTCGATGGTGGCTTTCTTCTAACCATAACTTGGTCAATTTTCATCCAATTTTGATGATGTTGGGCTCAAATTGTAGCTATTGTAACCCTACACATTTTTTAAATTTACATGTGACCTCTAAAGTTCAAAGGTCAAGGTCGCGTGGACCTTTGAAAGTTTCATCCAGTCATAACTTGGCCAATCTCCATCCAATTCTAATCATGTTGGTCTCAAATTGTAGGTATTGCTACATTGGACATTTTTATAAGAACATATAACCTCAAAAAGGCAAAGGTCAAGGTCATTGGCCCTTTGAAAGTTTCATCTTGTCATGACTTGGTCAATTTTCATCTGATTTGTTTCATGTTTGGCTTAAATTGTGGGTATTGTAACACTGCAATTTACATGTGACCTGAAAAAGGTCAAAGGTCAAGGTCATTTCGACTTTTAAATTTGCATGCAGCCATAAGCTTAATGGAATGTGAAGTACCAAGGATAAAAGTTGCAGCAATTTAAAATATGCTACATAGCACCACTAGAAAATTTAAATCTTGAATAACTTCATAGCTATAATACATAGAGATACCATTCTAACTTCTGCTCCTGTTATGGAATAGTTGTACATTGCCATACTTATATGCTTTGAAGACACACACACTGATTTGCTATACAGCAAATCATCTTTCCTAGTATTTATCATATATTTTGAACTAAAATTCTGCCCAGCAGGGTAGTTGCCTGGCACACGTTTAGGTTCAGTTTTATGAGGCTATTTAATGGAGGTTTTTTTGTGAAGTATCTCCTTTTTTAACATTTTATGGCTCTTGGGATATTTTTTCCCAGACATGGAATTGCAACTGTTTTTCGTCATATCATTCTACATCTTTGCGATCCATGTACAAGTGGATTTCTTAGAGCACTAACATTTTCTGCGTCAGGGGTTACAAACATTCAACGTATGACACATATAATCTGCGCTACAAATTTAGCAAAACACTAGGAACTGAACCCTCCTGTGCTCAGCTAACACTGTAAGCGCAGGTTTTAGTGGGACAGCAAGCTTGGGATCGAGTCGCGGTAGTCCTCGGGTAGTATCAAAACCCCAGTTCAGTATTTTTCATCTGGAAATGAAAGTCACTATAGCTGCCCCGTGACATTAACAATTCACAATTTAAAGGTCTTAGCCCAAATAGTTCACAAGTTATTACCCGAAAACTAAGACTCTAAAACTGGTGGACCTTGTCAAACACGCAAAAGTCGTCAGCATGGACAGATTAATGAAGTGTGAACCTAAGATGGGTCCATCAGGGACGTAGCTGCTGTTTTCGCAGATGCGTACAAATCTTTGCGTGCGCGGCGAGAGAGAGAGAGAGAGAGAGAGAGAGAGAGAGAGAGAGAGAGAGAGAGAGAGAGAGAGAGAGAGAGAGAGAGAGAGAGAGAGAGAGAGAGAGAATGAATTTCCTGCCTAACTTTACACATATAAAAAGCCACTACAAATATGTCGGACAAGGCTGTGTTTAAACATGACCATGCTTATACATATTCCGGTCGTATGTAATGATTTTACCTTAATAAAAGAATCACACGCAAGCATCTTTCTATCCATGGTGTAGAAGGTTGACATTAACACTGATTTAAAAACTCCTATTCCATAACATAACCAAACTTTACTTTTTTGATAAAAAGCATTAAGTAGCGTTGAAATATGTCTATTATTAATACGGAAATGCCAACTGTTAGCACCTACTTTATTTGAATAAGCCATGCTGCGTGAATTTCATCGTACTATGGTTTGTAGATACTGCGTCGTCAATGGTCTATAAATGAGAAAAATGAGCAACGAGTATGTGGCATATAAAATATATCTACTATTAAATTTAAAGGTAACAATTTATTTCCTTCTTGGAGTCTCTCTGCATGATACCCATCCGGGATTTTGTATAGATGTGTTTTGTTTTTGCTACAATGCAAAGGCAGATCCAACATTTCAGGGGAAGTAGTCACACGTGAAGGCTGCTTGTAATGGTTGTTGCTTCCAAATTGGTGGTCTCGTCTTTCAATTTTTCTGGGCCCTATGCAAGAACAGGCATTAGTCTGAATAAGTTCACCCAGAATAAATATGTTCTCAAATAAATAAACAAATAAATACATGAATAAAGTGTTAACTGATTTATTCTGACGCATTCTGATTCAAAAATATATGTACTAGTGCACTTTTTAGTTGTCCTTCCAAATTTTGAAAATCTGTAAAAAGATCCAAAATGCAAAACATGTGTCGAGTCATTCTCTGAAATTTTTATCATTCGGGTCTCAACTAGTAATTTCTGGTGAAGTGAGATCCAGAATTATGGTAAACGTACCATAGGCCGTTGCGGTTTTCTTTTGGAAACCTTTCAAAAATTTTGTCTATAATTGGGCGAGGTAGCAATTTTGAGCTTAAAATAAGAGTTTTCGGTCCTTTCCCAGAAAAACTTTCAATAGACATATCAAAAAAGCCAACTGTCCTTTATCGTCGGGTCCCTGAAATTAGATTAAATTTTGACCAATTTACGGTGTTTGTCGCACATTGAAACCAAATATTTTCTTACATATATATTCTTTGTTAAATACGCGCTGTTTCTGATGCCCTCACTTAAATGTCCCTAAAATTGCATTTTGAATGTTCGTATCTCTGAAATATAACCTACATACATACATTCTTTCTGATTTAATAAACAAATATGAAGCATTCGGAGTATAGGGTTTAGATCCAGGTCGTAACATATTTTTATGAATCATCCATATAAATGTTTGATAATTATTGAAGAAATCGAATGGACTGTGCATATACACGGTACCAAAACCCACTATTTCTTGCTTCGTACGATAGTACGCCTATTTTCGATAATTGCATATATGTACGTGTATGTATAAGAATTCAAACTATCACATTTTCATACTGCTAAGCATGCATTGCTACCAGCATCTCAATAGCGACGATATTATCCAAATCCATTTTTTTTTCCTTATGTTGAAATGCACCATTTTACATGGTGTTTTGAAAATATCTGGAAAGGAGCTTGGTTGCGCAGACCAATATAGTACCGTATTTGCTTACACTTGGAGAACATCCTAACTACGCCCCATGTCCAATGATTTGGGGATTATAATTTTTTCATTCGTGAATTTTATTTAGTCTCCTTCTCTGAACCTGATCGTGCAGTTGCTTTGAAAGCACACATGGATACTTCTGGGGAATGATAACTTGATTTATTTAAAAGGTGGTGCTAGGAATATTTTTTTACTTTTTATCAATTTTTGTGTGTTGTACTTTCGCCTCCTCAGCAGCACGCTATACATTCTCTGTTCAAACGTGAAAGGAATGTAGCTAAACGGTGTCTCTAAAAAAGGTGCTCACAATGTGACACTAGTATCATTTATTTAGGATTTGTTTTAATTGCGTTATATCAGTAACAGATCTATCATGTACGCATGCTCCGTGATGCTGGTGTACACTATATCCTCTCAAACTGCTCACCAAATCCATTTGAAACTTGGTTGGGATGTACCTTGGACGCGTCTATCAATGGCATTCAGCATTCTCAGGGCACAAAGCAGTAATCTGGATTTTTTTCTTGGTGGGTCATAAGCTCTGTCTGTTATATTTCAATAGAATATATTCTGGGGGTCTGTGCCACATAAATGCAATACAAGAAACTGTTTCCCTTGTTAAGCTCTAAATACCACATGCAATGTACGTCGTACATTATATCAATGGGGGGATTATGTTTAATCAGCATGACAAAAAAATTTAAACTCTTTTAAAATTCAAAATCATTCAGGACACCGTTTTAGAGAATCCTGGGCCTTAATTATGTTATCTTATAATAAAAACTGTTGTACACTTGACATAGATAATGCATTGTAAAAAGATAAAACTTTCTTAGATGATTGCTAAAATGCCCATTTAAATCTGCCAAGACAGCTTTTTAAATCCTATACTGCCCTTTCAATTCATGTTTTACATTGCACAGTAACAAAATGTTTCCAAAAGAATGAAAAGAGAAAGGATATCAAATAACAGCATGAGGGTCAATGATAGTTCCTGAAGATCAAAGGATGATAATATGATCAACTAACTACGCCATAGACCTGGCTGCTGCATTTCGTGTCAGTTTGGGGTCGGTGGTTGCACTTAATGGGTTCCCGAACGCCAGTCGAGCCCCGTCGATTTTCTCCAGGCACTCTGCTGACGGTGACAAGGTTCCCTATAACCCCTTCTGAGCCCCGTTGGTTTCCTCCAAGCTGGGCTATCTCGGCCTACTGGAACCTGCGAGAGAACAGTCGTTGACTGAACACGCTAGCCAGTAAGAACGATGTTCAATCATCATCAAGTTTGTTGATGACTTAGAGCTGTTGGAGTGGCTTTTTTGCCCAGCACCTCATCGAATTAATCTTTGATGCTTACGACTCGTCTAATACTTTTGTACTGATGGATCCAGAGAACAAAATCTACCATGATATTGGATTCATACAAAGGGTACCAAAGTAAGTTTCACAATTAAGAGGATCTCTCTTAAATAAAAGTTACCAAATAATGCATGGGTTCCGTTGGAGGATATACTTGTCTTACTATTAATCCATTTGTTCTGCTTTGAAACAAGGAACTGTCGCATTACGAAAGATGCATACTAATTTCCCACCACAAAGCACGGGATTCACGCTGTCAATCATGGAGGACACACAGGCGTATCACTCTCGCAGCTTGACACGCCTTTTTCATAACAATAACATCAGTGTCTTTAAGAGAAATATAAGTTTACAAATGCCAAAGTCATATTCATTTAGTGTTTCCTAAATTAGATATAAGGATAAATTTCCATCTGCCTGAAGGAAGTATTCTTTATTTCAAACTATTAGTAATACCCCACTTGCCCGCAAAGGCGGCAGCAGCCCGTATCTGGCCAGGCAAGACATGCAGTTGTGACGGGAAATTAATATGCATACCTCGTGTTGCTGTTTCCAAGTGAGCCACATTGAAAAATAAAGCAAGTTGATACCCCGTAAACTAGAAGCAGAACTTTACAAGGCAAAATTTGGCATTGCACTCTGTCATATGTTTGTATCAACTACCGACCTGACCCCTGCATACATGTAGGCCTACTAGATCCATATATAGTGCCCGTGTACCAACTACCGATCTGATCCCTGCATCTTCTAGACCCACATATATAGTGCCAGGATGGACGTTGATTCTGCATTTGCTCACTATTACGTTTTTGTAGGACACATTTTTGAAACATTCGTATGTGAACTCCAACCTACATGCTGAATTTAGAGATGTCAGTCATCTCTGCGAGAGAGTGCTAAAAGAGAAGCTACGTATGGTGATAATGTGAAGTTTAGTGTGGGAAATATTTGTGTGTTAGAAACCACGGACCTGCTTCACTCTGAACACAGAATCAAGTATGCATCAGCAGTGAAAAACCTGGTTCTCTGACTGCACGTACAATACGGATATAAAATGTACATCAAAATTTGGATCGTGCTGGGGGTGGGGAGCATTCCCCCCCCTCCCCTAAGGAAATCGTGTGTTAAATTGCTTCGGAAAATTTTACCTACATTCTACACACTGCGCAATATCATTTATTCACGCTTGGATGACACAAAGTTCTATGCTGCAGCTTCAGCAGTCGCCCACAAAAATTACGGAGGAAATCAAGGACACATATTCGCAGAAGAGAGAAAGGCTAGTTTTACTCATGTGCAGTTCGTATCTGCACGAGGAAAATAGGCTTTATTCACAGTAACATAATTGACAAATGAGCAACATATAACCAGAAACAAATAGGTTTTGGACCCATTCATTTTTACAAAAACAAAAGATGGAAGGAATGGGCCCGTAAGGAGTTTCGTAACAGGCTCTCGAGATTGTGAGTGAATTGTAATGTCATTTCTATACTTCGATAAATTTGCTTCAGCCTGGAATGCTTCCAGTACAAAAAATAATCATAAATTTTTAAAAAATTACATAACATGACAATTCAGCATCATGTAAACATCGATCGACGGATGTTGACGAAACATATTATCCAATACAGTACCACAGACGCACTGCCATTTTTTTTCGTTATTGCAAAGAAAACACGTACGTTAACACCTCAGATATGAAAATTAGCAAAATGACAACTTTCTATAGTATTTCAGTCCCATTTACATCTCGCGGTGTAGGTCCAGACCTAGCTGGTTTATAAGCTTCCGGTTCTTCAGTGGCCAATTTTTACCGCAATGTATCTTCAAAACATATCTTAATGCAAACTGTTGTTCCTAATTGCAAAATTTTAAAAATCAGGTTGAGGGTCCTCGAGATGTATCTAAAATACAATCTGATAGGACTGCAAAGTTCAGTTCTTGTTTTCTTGTTCTGTGTGTTCTAAAGCATTGGTTGGCCACACAATTATAACACTGCATGCGGAGTCCACGTCATTTTGACTTTGGTCCTTAACTGTGTAATGGATCAGCATGAGGTTCAGTTGCACCACAGCGACCCCTACTGGCCACTGCTTGTGCTTTATCCCCATACCACCTCGGATCTTGTCGATTACAGGGGTCACCACAGCGGTAGGCTGCCCACGA
This sequence comes from Hermodice carunculata, assembly GCA_964020975.1. Lineage (NCBI taxonomy): Eukaryota > Metazoa > Annelida > Polychaeta > Eunicida > Amphinomidae > Hermodice > Hermodice carunculata. The sequence continues at coordinate 74,673,348 of OZ026615.1, read as the reverse complement.
GCTTTCCATCCAGGGTTTCCCGCAACATCAAAGCGGAGAATATACTGGCCTGTTAAAAACAGAATTTTTCTTTTTATGTCATATTAACTGTATGAAGCCCAGTCATTCCATTGGGCCAAGAGATGCTACGGCACGACCAGCATAGGCTATAGCATAGGCTACATTAGCTTTAAACTGACGGTTGCCTATTTTTATACTGGTGAGAATAAAAAATAGACCTAATAAAAACTCACAGATACATCCGTGGGCATCATTGCCATCAGTTCGACAGAGGGCGAAACTGTTTGCTTCATCGCTTTTTTTTGGGGGGGGGGGGTATGTTTTGTTTTGTTTTGTTTTGTGGTGCACCATAACCAATCCTTTTGCAAGGCGGCACGCCTTTCGGATAAAACCCACTGGAGTAAGATAGTCCCTCCGGGCCGACACCTTTTTAAGTGCTCGAGGACATATGATTTGACTTAACCTTGTACATGACTGGATTGGTGGTAAGGTAACTGACTTGACTGGCATAATGCAAAATCTGGTATGTGTGTTGCCGACAAAGACTGCAAATTGTACAATTAGTGTTTTTACTCCGTATACGTGTTTTAAAGTGCTTCCTACCGGCAAATTACTGCGGATTTATAGCTTGATGGAATTTTAAATTCCACGTTAAATATGTAACATAATGCTATTAACGTCCTTTACTACTACTACTACTACTACTACTATCATTATTATTATTATTATTATTATTATTATTATTATTATTATTATTATTATTATTATTATTACTATTATGCTTCTTTGAAAGTAAATAATGGCATCTATGCTCAAGTAAATCCACCGAAAGTTCATTGAGCAATGCAAAGAAATGTGAACATATTTTGACTTTTTGACTCCGCATGTACAGTTCCATTTGGCCTGACTTTAAACATGCAGCCATCAACAAATATCAAAACATTCTTCACAGAATGGTACAATATGATAACTTGATGATTAAGCACAATGAATTCATCAAGACCAACCTTTCTTGAACCTTTCAACGGAAAATGAGCCCTTGGGATATACAGAAACTGCGTTACCATTCGCGGCGATGATCCCGTGCACGAGGAGGGGGAGCACAGGAAGCGGCGAACCACTTGTTGAATACGGTGCACTGTCCATAAAACTCCTACCAGCCGGTCCTTTTACCCGCTCCACCTGCAAACAAAAACGAAGTTCACATTTCCCGAGAAAATCCATGAAAAAGAAAACAACAGAAACCAGATATATTTAACAGACAAATCAGCCTGGTGGAACCACAGTCTGGTTGAAATAATCCAAACGAGTAATATTTGCCTCCTTGCATCTTAATGATAATCTAACAATGTAACTGACACCAATATCAGCCCCACATCCCAAAGTTTTATTCGCATGAGTAAAATCTGCAAAAACAAAGTTATTTACCACCTTTGCTCCACGTAACTGTCATTAAAGAAGAGACAAAAGGGCAGTGTGAAATGCCCGTCTTCAGCTGACCTTGACATTCAAAGAGGGCAGTGTGAAATGTCCGTCTTCAGCTGACCTTGACATTCAAAGAGGGCAGTGTGAAATGCCCGTCTTCAGCTGACCTTGAAATTCAAAGAGGGCAGTGTGAAATGCCCGTCTTCAGCTGACCTTGATATTCAAAGAGGGCAGTTTGAAATGCCCGTCTTCAGCTGACCTTGACATTCAAAGAGGGCAGTGTGAAATGCCCGTCTCAGCTGACTTTGACATTCCACCCGCAAGTCCCACCCTGGTCCAGTGGTAGGTCTACCCAGAAATATTAATTTCCAAGCAACTGCTCGAGTGATTTGAGGAAAGATTTTCTTGAGATTTTACAAGAAAAAATTTACAATCCAAAAATTACTGGAGCATGACTATTGAACAAACTCGGTACAGATGCACATAAATAATGCACCCCAACCAAGTTTGAATTTAATCTGGCCAACGGATTTGGAGAAGTTCAAAATGTGAATTACCACAGCATTCTACGGAGCCCCCGAGGGGACATGGAAGGATTTTTATTTAATTTCGTTCCCTCGAAATAAAAGCGTATATCCACAACTACCAGTCAAACAAGCCCCAAAAGGGACATATGATTTTCTTTTTCATTTCGTTCCCTCGCGATACTATGTCGTTCCCTCGAAATACGTATATCCTTCCCTCGCAATACTATTTCGTTCCCTCGCAATAAGTGTTTTGTTCCCTTGAAATACTATTTCTTTCCCACGCAATACTATTTCGTTCCCTCGAAATACTATATCGTTCCCACGCAATACTATTTCATTCCCTCGCAAAACTGTTCCGTTCCCTTGCAATAAGTATTTCGTTCCCTCGAAATGCTATTTCATTCCCACGCAATACTATTTCGTTCCCTCGAAATACTATTTGTTCCCTCGTAATAAGTATTTCGTTCCCTCGAAATACTATTTTGTTTGCTTGCAATAATTTTTCCATTCTCTCGAAAATATTTATATCATCATCTCGCAATTTTTTTTTCTGTCGCGTAGACACAGGACACAATAACAACTGGAATGTTTGCAGGGGCAGGAGACTACATGGCTCATTGCTATACACTGCGTAACTGTGGTAAGTAATGCTTTCCTTTGCCTCATAAGAACACTCAAACTGTGTAATATCGTCATACCATTCAGGGTACGCTCATCTAAACAGCGGCATGTGTGATCTTCTTCGAGTTTGGAATGCATGATATCTTTAATATTATAGACTGATAAGGGGGGATACATGTCACTACAACCAAGGAGCCTGGAACAGGAAATTTTGCCGTTGTGTGTGGAATAGTCATGATTAAAATAATGCAAATGAGGGGCAATCCAAATTTTAAAAGCTCTATATCTTCAAAAATATTATAGATAGACACAAAGTTCTAACTTACATATAGGTTTGAGATCACTAGCAAATCCAATAGCATGCAAACAAAAGGGGAATTTTAATGTATGTTAAATTCACCGAATTTCTCCATAATCCACAAATGCAGGCCTTCAACTGCTTGTTGACCTGTGCTTGACATCCATGGTGCTACATGTAGGCAACCATTTTTTATCCATAATTAATTACTTTGAACCTGTCTCATAGGCAGCCTTCTATCCATGCATGCCAGCAGGTTTGAGACACCTGCCAATATAATGGACAGTATAAGTTGTAGAATTTCAAATTACGCTAATAAGGGGCTTTGAAAAATTTCAAAGTTGAATATCACCAAAACTATTATACATAGACATGCCATTTCAACTTCAATTTATAGTTTTGTGGCAAAGCTGCATCCAATGAACCAGGAACAAAAGTTGTAAGATTTTAATTTATGCAAAATAGATAAACATGCAAAATGTAAATCTTGAATAGCTTCAAAACTATTATAGCTAGAGGTGCCATTCCTACTTCAATTTATGGGTTTGTGGCAAAGCTCCATCCAAAGAACCATAAACCAAAGTTGTAGGCTTTCAATTTATGCAAATTAGGCAAATATATAAAATTAAAATGTTGAATAGCTTCAAAACTATCATAGATACTAGTTTCATTCAAACTTCATTTTATAAGTCTGTGACATGGCCACATCCAATGAACCAAGAACCAAAGTTGTAGCATTTTACTTTACAAAAATTAGGCTAATACACGAAATTTATATTAGGTTGAACAATGGCAAAGTGTAGCATTTCAAACTGTTCTCATTTTGAAGGCACCCAGACAGATTTGCTGTGAAGCAAATCTTCTTTTCTAGTTGTCTAAATATATTCTTGTGGAAGGGGGGGGGGGGGAAAGAGGGCACATTTTGTTGAATATAAAATGGTCTGTTACATTAACACAAAATGATTCAGACTAATTCAGTGAGGAGGTTGGTCACAGCAGCATTTTCCTGCTTGGATAAATGTAATGTCCTTTTTGCATGTGTATGTGGCTGGTGGCTCGGGGTCCCTGTCCGGCCCTGGGTCTGCTAAACAGGCAACGAAAGCATCACCTTGAACAGGGACCTACATGTGATGAATTATTATGCTATAAAAATTTGAAATGGGTTATGACCTCTCTCTCGCTTTATATATGCAAAATATAAAGATCTTGACAGTTTTAATCTGGGGAACAATTTATGAACATTTTATCAACTCAGGTTTAATGGATTTTTTTTGTCGAAAATGATGTATTTCAAACTTGATTGATATACCTCAAATAAAAAAGTGAACATGTAGAGAACATAGGAGCTGCCTTATGGCTTTAACATTACGACTGGACCTCATGGGGGTGATGGGTTTTACTGGATAATATATACTTGTCACATGTTCATGTGTTTGAAATCCGGTAACAGGTGGCACTACATACATGTATACATTAACACTGTTTCCACATAATTTTCCGCTATACAGCTGTATACAAAATTTCTCTTTGTCTCACTTTGCACATCCATTAACCCCTCATTCATTATGGATCGCTCCAAAGCGTGTGACACACATGCAGCATCATTGCAGACCCTTCACATTTGCGGTGTACTTGTGGTTGCAGTCGTAGGTTTCCATTTTGCTCACCATTACTCTCACTTTTATTTTCACACTGGGAAAAACTTTTCATTATATACTTGGAGACACCATTTACCTGTCATAAAATTCTTACAGATCCTAACTAGAGGCCCACTGTGGAGACAGCACAGTTATTCTTAGTGTTGAGTGATTTAAAAGAACATGGAGTGGCGGTTTCCTACACTGAACTTGGAATGGAAGTTTTCTATTCTACTTGGAATGGAGGTTCTTTAATGCACTAGCTTGGAAAGGAGGCTTCTCATTACAGTCTGATGATAAATAACTACCAAACATTGCATACAATAATAATAGAACAGCATGTTTGAAAAGGTCCCATTATTACATCAAAAATGTTCTAGCTGTTACGTTGAACAGATAAATCCTATGCACATTGAGTACTCCCTTGATTGATAAGTAATATTTTGACAACTCCTTCTGGTCGTGTGCATTGCGTTATAGCATACAGCCTTGCAGTAAGGAATTGTTTTTAAATTGATTCAGTTGAATTTATATAAATGGAATTCAAATTAATTCTGCAACAACTGTCAGGATACAATTAACACAAAGTGTACTTAACTTTAACAGTTGCAAATTGGCTGTCATTGTTATCAATGTCATAATTTTTACTTTAGTTTATGCATGTATATAAAATATATGCGCAATTCTATTTTATTACTTAGACTAGACAGAGCATTCATGTATTGTATTTTTCCTGATTGTATCTAGTGCGTGCAAACTGCGACTCATTGAACTTCAGGTGATACCTTGGTGCTGAACCATGTTAAAGCGTGTACATGTGCAGCCCTTATTGGCAAACGGCAATTTGTGACACGTGATATGTCAAAGAAGAGTTGCTTTGATTTGTGACATACCTGCAGTGATATGTGACATTAAAATTAATTTCTGTGATAGGTTCGTATCTAAATTCTTTTCTGTGATATGCAATATTTAAAAAAGCAGCGCTTATTTATGATGCACCAAACAGGGGATAGTCATTTGATTTCCAGTAATAAATACTTTTCATACATTTAGACCAAGTACAAGTACATTTAATATATATACGATGTCTTACCAATACCCTTCTGCTTATCTGCACCAACAGGTAGTAGTCCCGAAAACTTCTTTTGGTATATTTTGTGTCATTAAACTTAAACATTAACATTGAACACTTCAAACATACTACAGATAGGTGTGTTATTCTGCTTTCGAATCACAGCAATAAACATTCTTCAAAACATTTCTATAATTCATATTTTGCAAGCACCCGGACACATTTGCCTTGAAGCAAATCTTTTCTAGTTTAGTTTGTGTCAGTTGCCGAAAAGTCAAAATTCTTATATGGCGCAACTATCCCAATTCCAGGAAAGAGCAGTCTTTTCTGGGACTATCACATTCACATGTACACTGCATGACAAAATGCGTATAGGAGATACGGTATTTTATCTTAAAATATATTTAAATCGGTCTTATGTGACCAAATATACTTTTTTTCGGAAGAACCAAACATCCTCTAAAAATCGTCTGCTGTATAACTTACTTGCGGATTTGCATGATTCTTTTAATGCGCAACTGCCGATTTCGAGAAAAGTGCAGTACTTTCTGGGAATATCATATATGCATGTACACTGACATACTTTCCAAAAGTGTATAGTGTATAGATAAGACACAGGTATGATGGATAATCTTGTGTTATCACTGTTATCAGAACACACAATGGTTGGTATTTATACTATTAAGCTTTCTGTTGTAACGACAAGCTAATTTACCGAAAGTAAATTTAAAGTAAAAATTGCAGATATACTAAAACAATAGAACTTCCGTTGCCATTCTCATACTCCAGTGAAAATATGACATTGGAACTTTAGTTTATTATTTTCACAGTTACGCTTGTTCAATTCAGGATCAATTGAAACATGGACCTGACACCAGTGTTTCACTTCCAATTTTCCCGCCGCTGCATTTTATTTTGGATCGATCGAGCAATTCTAGTATCGCCCTTTGCGATTCCGGGATTGGCGCGTTTTGGGAATCCGGAATCGCGCCTATTCCATTCTGTGCGTAACAAATCTACTTCACGCGAACATAACAAATTTGCAAACTTGCCGGTAAGTATCTTTATAAACACTTTGTCTTCAAAATATACACACAGTGTGCATTTGAGTTTTTCTATTCGGCTAGTTTCTTAATACGTGTAATACATGTGCACATAAACATTTACACACACATATGAATGTATGTGTTTGTGAGCGGGGATGCATCTATAATGATAATTGATATCTTATGAAAAATTGTCCATAAAAATAAGGCAAAGGTTCAAATTTGTTGAATCGTGGAAAGTTATAAAAAACATCTCGTTCCTGTGTGCGGTAGACTCAAAATACCCCAGTTGCCATGTTACGTTAACTTAAGTTCCGATCAGAGATATAAAGTAACAGCTACTCACTTGTACGACATAAGTTTCTCTCCTGCCACCCTTGTTTCGATTTTGATACTGTGAATCATCAGAGCCATTCCTCACACCGGGGGTAAGGAGGCTCCCTTGACAAACTGAACTGAATCTTTCACGAAGAAGTCCGCACATTAAAAGTGCTAAAAGCGTTTTGTTCGTCACCAACATGATAACAACAGATATCTGGTTTAAGACGTGTATTATTTGGTGACCTTTTATGATAACACTACGCAAAATTATGTGTCTCCTGTTTATGAAGTAAAACTTCTCCTAACTCTTTCAGTGGCAGACTAATGACTATGTCGTTTCTGAAATGCTTTTATCAGGATGTTAAATAGCAGGTCGGGTGAGTGCGAGGAGAGGGTACATTTCATTTAAGAGGGGGGGGGGGGTACGTCTGTGATTTTTTTCTTTCCATCTCGTGGCATATGCATTAGATTCTCTTGAACGATGAGCGTTTAGATTTTGACACTATGATTGGCCAATTGGGCATATCAGACATCTCTAATAATGCATATTTATTCCACATGCAATTCATCTGTCCTGTTCAAAACAACAAATCTCCTCAGCCGTTCTCACCTAAGTGGACCCGGCATTAAAAGATACCTCTGGTTCCGGCACTTACACTATACGTCACGCCCGTCTCGAGCATACAGTGACGTATTTTCACTACGTTTCTCTAAGGCCATATTTAGACCGTGAGAAAATTACCAGTTCATTTAGAAGTGCCGTATCTCAGTCTCAGCTTGGAAGGAGGCTGTCTATTTTACCTTATTATGACCATGAGAAGGTTAATGGTGTTTGATTTACGAAATTACCTTTTTTGGTAGGTAACAATTGATTAAGTCATGGTCACCATCCAATATTTATCGTGAGCAGTCACTGAAATATATATACTTTTACTCGCTTTATATTTGCCCTGAAATTATTTGTAGGCCGATGTGCTTCTCAAAACAATGCTAGCTTGTGACATATGGTTGATTTAGACTTTTAGTGGCTTACTTTGTTGTTTTATAGCCTAATATTATACATGCTACCCAATATAGCGTACAGTTTACTGTTAGGTCAGTTTTAATTATCTAACAATCAGCCCATGTTTCTATGAACTACATTTTTCGTAGATGTGTGAATAGTAGGGGGAGGGGGGGGAAGCATTCACAAGAGTTCCTGTAGCGGAGGATTCAATGCACACAATAAAGAGTAGCTATTTATCCATGGGTGTTGCGGGACCCTATGTGGCGTTAAAATGTGCTGTATTCCATCTTGGAACAATGTTATTTTTTCCACAGAATTTGCCTTTTACTGGTCCAATATAAACAGTACAAAATACCTTTACACTCCTTGGAGCAAGTATGAGGATCCGCATACAACTACAATTAATTTAACTTTACAAAATTGCTGTTGGTGAAAGAAGTTAATGCACCAAGGACATAAGTTTTAAAAATCCATCAAAATGTTCTGATTTACCCATTGTTAATAGTTACCCTGATTAATTTATACATTTGCTAAATAACTTCGCGGTTGTTACCTTTCATTCTATCTAACAGATTTACCTTCTGAGTTAACACTGCTATAACATACCAAAAATTCATTCACTGAACTTCTGATATTTTTAATATTTAGTGAAATTATTTTAAATCTAATAAATCCATCATCAATTTCCATTTTAATGTTATATTTTGCCGCCGCCCCCTCCTTTCAACAGTGGTGATATTTTCAATGGAGTTCAATTCCTGCCTACATTTGCATTATTTAAACCAAAACCTGTTCACAGACAAGCACTTCTACTATAGGTAAAAAATTATGAGTATGCTTACTTGTGATTATTCTTCATGATCATGGATGGATGCAGACACGCACTGCCTAGAATTTTCCAGAATTCATTCGCTTTGCCCACTGGCTCTGCTGTATGCCGTCCATTGCTCATTGATATGATATTCATATCGCCAATACACCATACTATCATTCATATATATATATATATATATATATATATATATATATATATATATATATATATATATATATATATATATATATATATATATATATATATAATGTATTTTTTTCTTGTGTTTTTCGGCATATCTTCAAATATTTAATGATATCAAATCGATTTTAACATACATACTTTATCATAACCAGAGACTTGAGTACTCATGACTAACCTTACGATTCACTCAATGTTTTGTGCCGAGACTGCAGAAATTAGTTGAACTTGATACTTCCTTTTAATGTGATTTTTAAGTTAACTATACATTTATTTTAAGTTCTTGCATATCAATTATCCTCAGTCATTAAAACCAAAGACGTTCAGCCTAATTGGTACGATTTGAGAACTTTTCATCAAATTTACTTAATATAGTGGAAATACTTAGAGACCACCAAGCTAGGAAGGACAGTTTACTACAGACAACAACAACAACAACAACAACATCGTCATCCTACTGTTCCTTGCTCTTTTCAAGATATAAAAAAGAGCAAACGAGGTTTTGTCGTCTCCATAAATACCAAACTCAAATTCATTTAGTGTTTCCTAAATCGGTTTATACAAAAACAAAGTACCATCTGCCTGCACTAATCATTCTTCATTTAAAAAATATTAGTAATATCCCGCTTGCCCGCACAGGCAGCTGCCTGTATCCCGCGAGGCGAGACTATGGTTACTAAAGACAAGCAGGTATGCAGTTGTGGCGGGAAATTAGTAACCATGCCTCGTATTCCATGGCAGTCTGTCAATCAGTCAATCAGTCAGTCTGTCTGTCTGTCTGTCTGTCCGTCCGTCTAGCAGGTGGGTCTTTTTTTCTTTTTTCTTTTCTTTTTTTTTTTTTTTTTTGTTGTTTTTGTTGTTGCCATTTTTATATATGAAGACATAAAGTGTTCTGGTATTTAGATAAGTCCATGCAGGTGTTCAGCGTGGTTTCTCCTCCATTCATTCTTTATCGGCAACATCACCTTCAAAATTATCTTTTGAAACCCGCTACGCATCAAAAGAACATAACGTGTTAATGTATATAGTACGTAATGAATGGTACCCTAGTTTGGTGGCCGATCGAGGTGCGGATGAACTTGCAATGTGTTATGTATGTGATGTACTTACCTGGAAGCGTTTACTGGTGTGTGTGTGTGTGTGTGTGTGTGTGTGTGTGTGTGTGTGTGTGTGTGTGTGTGTGTGTGTGTGTGTTTTTGATCAAATGAAATGACATTGACAATGCGTTTATGTGCAATACAACTTATATACATTATATCAAACCTTATCTGTGTCCTGTTTTCTTCCGGACAACTCGTGAGCTTGTAATAAAATGAGTTTGAATCTGAACTGAGTCCAGGAGATTGCAACTGAAACCTCTGCCATCTGGTGGGGGAATCTAAAGACTAACTAGGCCGTAGCGTCTCAAATTGGACAGTGTCAGTAACCACAGTTCCCAAAGTGACTGCTGCTTCTATCGCCAACAAAAAGAAAGAAGTTTTAAATCTTAGTATAACAGCATTACAATTCTCCGTCTATGGTTATACCACCAATCAATGTTATTAAGTCTCGTAGTTTGTCGTTAATGTTATGTAGGATCAGGTTGTTGGCATGAGCAGAGTGGCCGAATATTGTCATTGTCGTAGGAGGCCAGATTGAGCAGGAATGGCGGCGATGGGCCATGTGGTTCTTGAACTGTGGCTGAGTCAACAAAAATGTTTGATTTAATTATTTGTTTCTTGACAAGAAGCAATTTTTTGTATGTGAACGATTAAAAGATAACATCAAATGCAACAGGAGTAAGATCAGTATGTCTGGCTACGTGGGAGATCCCAAACTGGTGTCGCGAGTTCGGCTGGTAAGAACAACTTGAAACCTTGACGTGATGGAGCTAACAAAAATCAACATGGCCAACGCCAATGAAAATTGTCACTGTCTTACAGCATGGCCAGCAGTTGGACAAGAGAAAATTCATGATCAGATTAGATTTAATTATGGCACATGGCTCTAAGTTTTGTCTATGATCATTTTTCAAAATCAATTGGTGGGACTGGGGTGGTCAGTGGGAGAGTCCCGGAGACCATCTATGATGGTCTCCCACTTCCACCACTGGCACCAGTTGATTTGGAGTTGCCTGCTAAAAAAAAATACATTTGAATACCAAGGATATCAGATACAAGTTTTTTAATCAGCATGCGTGCAAAGACTTTCAGGGTAAAATAAATATTGAAATAAACACATTCCTGAATTAAGGACAAATTAACTGGAATCCTTTTGCAAGACTTACCAGGATTTGGTAAATAAATGCATACCTAGTAAGACCATAAAATCTAGGTCCAGGGAACCCAACCTATTGTTATTGTTGGCGGTTTTTACCAGGGTTAGGTTCCAGTGTGACCCCCCTAGATCCAGGTTGCTGACCCTTTTGACTACAATTACGCTGTTCCCAGATAAAATCCAACCACTGTTTGTTTGCTTCAATGCTTGTAACCGCGACAGAAACAGCGGTATGTTGTCCAATGCATGGCATCAATATATCAGCTATAGCAGACCTAAATTCAATATTTTTCCATTACTTGTCTGCTTCGATGGCCATGACTGTCATCGACGACTGGAATTTGTGCTTGGGCTGCTACCGGTCTGGAAAATGACGTCTTTTCGTCAACATCATGCTGCCATGAATTCAAGCTTGAACCTAACCCTAATAACAACCGGCAACAATAACAATGGGTTGGGTTCCCTGGAGCTACATAAAACCTGGCTGAAGGCATAGTCTACCATGGACTAGGTACAGGTCTGTTACACAGACAAGACGTAGGAAAAGGAAACAGTTCATTAAGTCTCAAAAGTCAGGCTTGCATGCCAACAGTGAGATTTACAAGCAAGAAGTTGAATTGTTGGAAAAAACTATCCTTGATGCAAAGTGTCACCATGAGGATAGGTTAGTAGAACAAACAGGTGAAAATCCCAAATTATTTTGGAACTACATGTATACTCGTCACTTCTCAAGATCTAAATCAAATATTGATATGTTACAGAATGGAGACAAAAAAGTTATAGCTGATAGCAAAAAAGCGGAGTTGTTAAATTCATATTTCACTTCAGTTTTGACCAATGAGCCAGTGATAACTATACCATTACCAGAGAAAAAAAAATGAAAACCAGTATTTTGCTAGATTTTAAAATCACACGGGATGTTGTGAAACAAACTATGTAAACTAAAGCCTAACGAAACAAGTGGGCCTGATGAGATAAATGTTCATGCACTGAGGAACTGTCTTAATTTTGATGTTCCCCTTGCTATGTTATTCACACAATCTTTACAAAGTGGTCAACTGCCCCAGGCAGGGTGCCATGCAAATGTAACTCTTCATGAAACAGTTTCAAGACAGACATGCTCCAATTATAGACTGGTGTCCATAACCAGCCAGGTAGTCAAGATCCTCAAGAGAATCTTTTATGATGAGATGTTCAGATTAGTCCTCGGAAACAAAACAATAAGTTGACAGTTGAAAGCTTTATTTGGTCTAAAACTTCAGTACATCAGTAATATACATAGTACAATATACTCATGTTTAAAGCTGTGAGCAACATGGCTTTCAGGAGAAATGTAGCTGTGTGACTCAGTTACTGGAATATATTTTCTATTGGTCAAGCAATGTAGATAACAAACTCAAAAGCACATATAGTATACTTAGATTTTGCCAAGGCTTTTGACACTGTGCTACATACCAAATTAATCCACAAACTCAGACAGGCTTGTTTTAGGGGCAAAGTCCTTTATTGGCTAGAAGGGTTTCTTAGGGAAAGAAGGCAGCCTGTAGTGCTGAGGAATGGGCTGTCCTCTTGGAGTTAAGTAATCAGTGGTGTTGCTCGGGGCTCCATTCTTGGCCCGCTGCTCTTCCCCATATGTGCAAATGATATTCCAGATATTTTACAATCTATAGTCAAAATGTTTGCAGATGATACTAAGATTTAGTAAAAGTCACAGAAGAGGATCAACAATACATTTACACATTAAATGGTGTAAACTTAGAGAGCAGGTTCATCAACAAAAGGATTTGGGTATTATTAATACTGATGATCTTTCACCAAGTATACATGTTTCAGAACATAGGAAACAAGCCCAACAAAAGAATTGGACTGATAAGAGAGATGTTTCTCAAATTAAGACCAGTTTTAGGGTATGGGACCAACACTTGTAGCCCCTGACAAGACAAATATATTACACTTTTGGAATCGGTACATGGGTGTTGCCTTAAGCTTTCCACCAAAGAAAATCAGCTGGAGTCTCTTGAGGATCGTCGAGGATCTTTGTGGAAACTTACAAGTTTTTGAATGGCTTATACAAAAGTGATCCTAGTAGATTTTTTACCTTTCCATCATTGAGAGGTCACTCTTAAAAGTTGTTTAAGAGACAGTCTAGTTGCAACACCTTCAAGTACTTTTTTCTGATAGGGTCGTTGCTACATGGAAATAATTTGCTGGACAGTGTGCTATCTGCGCCTTGTTTTTAAAAGGAGATTGAGGTCCCTGCTAAATAGCTAAGAGGGATAAATGACATATCAATCAGTCCATGATCTGTGGATCAAGTTACAATCATAGTTTTCAACCAAATGTAGACTAGTGCCACTGTAGGTCTTCTATATGCACACATTTGGTGCCTCCTGATTTTTAGAGAGACTTGATATGCTGTCCGTCACACTCAGGATCTTGCCACAGAGGAGGTAACTTTGGTGGGATGAAAGACTGTAATCTGCTCAGGTGTGGGCTAAAACACAAAGGAAATTTAGGGTATGAACAACTATTTCGCAGTGCTCATTCCTCCTATTATACATCCATTTTTGCTAATGTTTCATTCCTTTGGCTAAAGAAAGTTTCCAATGGCTAATTTAGTTTAACATTAATTATGTAAGGGTAGGGTTGGATTTTGCAGGGATTTCTGTTTTTTTTTTATGATTTGGTTACATATTTTGAAGCCCTAGATCTGACCCTGCATCCAGTCACACTCTTCATGTGAGGCAACCAGTTCACAGGAGTATGAAAAGGGTGATTCCGTGGAAACACAATTACATTCAGACAAAGTCTTTTGATTTGTTCAGGACAACATTTCTTATAATTTTTGAGAGAACTTAGTTTCAACAACAGCTTCCCATAAAGATCTGGTGGGTATAAACAAAATTAATTGTTTTAACTATCATCGTTTCTTCAGATTTGCTTGCATAAAGTCACCTAACCGTGTGTAATGGAATTACACCAGAACAAAGAAGGTTCTCAGCCTTTCAGAACAAGTTTGCAAAACTCTGTGAAGTGTCTCACAGATTTACTTTTTGATCATATTCAAATGAAAACTCAGTAACAAAGGACTCAAAAATGACTGTGGCTTTCCCAAATTCATTTTTGTTCCTTTTTTGATTGAGGTCCAATACTGGTAATAGAATTATACAGCCAATGATTTTCGGTTTCGAAAAAAAACCCAGGAATTCTGCTTCATCAGCAAAAATTTTCAAATTCTGTTTCACTGCTATATATTTATTTTAATTCATATGAGAAAAAATATGAAATTCTGTTTCAGGGATGAAAAAATGCAGAATTCCACTTTAGTCTCAGAAGAAAAAACGGAGAGTCATTGGCCCTAGAATTACCATGTGTGGTAACTGAATTACCCGTCTGAATTTGCTGGCAAATTCACCATTACATTCTTGAAAATTCCCTCTTAATTTTAAGGAGTCGTATTGTTACAAAGCTGAGATGCATCTAACATGTCTAAGATGTAATTACGTTACTGCGTGGTAACAGAATTACAATCCCTGAAAATTTCTTGAAAACAGTAGGTTTTTTGCTCAGCTGGCTTATCAGCCAGTAGAGCTTATGCCATCACTCTTTGTCTGTCGTCCATTCACAAATCACATTTTCAACTTCTTCTCCAAAACCATCAGCCAGATTTACTTCAAACTTAGTGGCAATGTGCCATGGTTGGGTCTCTACCAAGTTTGTTTAAATGGTCACACTCCACTGATTTTTTTATTTTTTAATGAATTTTTTTGTTCTTTTTGGGGGCCAACTTTAAAAAATCTTCTTCTCTAAAACCCCTCACCCAATTGCTTTGATATCACACAGGAACACTTTTAGGGACTCCTAGTTCTCAATTTGTTCACCAGGTGGTGCTGGAATTTTTAGCTCAACTGACTTGCTAGTCAGCCTGAGCCTTTAGGAGGCTCAGTTGCCTGTCTTAGAAATACTTCTGAATGCCATATGCATTCAGCTAAAGCTTAACACAGGTCTATTCAGTTGCAACTTTGATTTTGTGGGACAAGCTTAGTTCAGCTGAGCAGGGGCTGTTCATGCAGCCCTCTAGTTTTAAATTGAAACAACTGCCTCTGGCTGTGCCCAGGTAACAATTAAACTGACGTCAAAGGAGGCAATGTGTAAAAGGGGAAAGGACATCCATTTTAAACATGTTTCAATAAATATCCAAATTACCTAAGGTCAAAAATATATGTGTGGCTCTGATAACCCAACCAACTCTACTGAAAAGGCCCAACCCTAAGTAAATTTTATGAAACATACAAAAAAAATAGTTTCAAGCCGCCCTTCCTTAGTAAAAATTGATCAACCTTGGCTGAAAGACTTTATTGAGAAAGTGGCCATCATGTGCCGTTATTTTTTACAGTAAAGGTAACTCAGACATTGCATTTTGTTTCAACTTGTCTGGAGGGTTAAGTTTGGCAGGGAAAACAGCATAGCTGCATAGCCACGGCTGTTTGGTGAAGCATCAAAGCCCCAGGTGTTGGGTGATTGTTATTTTGATATTTTGCTAGGTTCGAGATGTCTGTTCTCCATGTTACTAGGGCAAATGGTGGTTAAAGTACTTTTAAAACATGATTTACTATTTTAACTTTAATCTGCCCGCTTGGAAACATAGGTGCATCAGGAGACCACATTACATATACTGTTTGCACTTTCAGCCCCAAAACCCTGTGAAAACACAACCCAGGCCCTCCTAGCTGGTGTGCCGTCTAAAGAATCAGCACTTAAACATTAGTCTAATTCTTTATTGTAAAAATGAGTGTTTTTCCTGGTTTTCCCTATTTTTAGTTAACGGTTAAATTACAAAAAAAAAATTGGTTGCCCAGAAGTGTGTGCACACTGGATATGTTATCGTAACCATATGTTTAATAAGCATATGTTCTAAACTGGTTACTTTCATTGCTTATGTAGCCAACTTTGAAAGAACATTTCAGCTGTTGGCCAGCACTAAAATTGATTCCATTTTGTTGCAGTATCTGCATACACACAAGTCCAAGCATCTGGTGAGCATCCCAGGTATGGCACAGGATCTCCAAGCACAATACAGGTATGGATAGTCAACTGCTGACATTCTTAAGACTTGATCGCCATTTTTGCTTAACAGAATACATTTGCATAGCCCTATATTCATGCAATGCTGCTGTGTTTGAGAAGTTCCCTTACATATTTACATACGTGTATATGTATGTATATGTACCGGTAAGTGTGGTCATAGGATGAAAGCCCATCAAAGAGAATTTGATGCCACAATCGCAAAGCAGTTGCCATATATATAGATTTCAGAAATGCACCCAAAAAAATTTGCATGTGTACAGTTATGAATCATGCATAAGTCTATATTTTTCAGGTTGCCATTGTGATTATTTATTACCACTTTGTGTATAATTGAACACAGTCATATTCTGCAGAGATAAAGTTTGACATACTCAGAGTGCCCCTTCAAGTGGAGTGAGGAGTTTTGTGTTAAAACAAATAAACAGATGTGATATCTGTACCTGGTCAAATGTATTTTTTAATTTCTTGAAGTTTAACACTTCAATTTAATGTAAATAACAACTGAAACAGATAATAGAATCCTCTCAACAATATTATTAAGTATCATGGTCATTGTTTTTCAGTGAATATGCAAGGAAAAAGAAGAACTTCTTTTGCAAGTCTGTGGAAAGAGGTAAGCATTGACACTTACTGGTCTATGTGGCTTAGCAATATCATGTCTGTGACTTTCACTCAGTGAAATGCATAACTACCAGAAAATCTGTGCATCACTTTCAAGAAATAATTATCTGTGAGTCCACAAAAGAAATGTGCATGGAATTCCTACAATTATGGACATGATCATTATTATTTTGCATGTTTGAGTTGAAATGGTCTGTAACATGCAACTGCAACACAAGTGATCCTTATCTCTCTCTCGAAAAAAAAAAAAAAAAAAAGTGGACCAGTTACTTGCCACAATTGAGCACTGCTTGAGAAAACAGTGTTGCCAAGCCACTCAGAATTTTATGCTGCAAAATGTCGTTAAAAAATGGTATTTTGGGGACAGTTTTTAGTCACTTCCCTGAATTTTATTAAAAATGTCTTAGTAAATTTCATATTAATTTATCAATCTCCTTGAATTTTGCTTTCCATTCCCGGATTTTAAGTTTGGGTGGTTGGCAACACTGGTAGTTGTTTTGTTACCAAGTTATTTGGGTATAGACAGTAAATGCTAAATGCATCAGTATTCTGTTCTTAACTATCAAGATGTGTCTTGGTTGCAAAATTCCTTGTAGTGCTCAATGGGGATGCAGAAAGTTTCATCTTCAAGAACAAGCTCTCTCTGTTGCAGCATACCGACTGGTGTGTGCAGAAAGTGCAGCAGGGGAAGGCCCAGATAAGTTAAGTGCTATGGAAGCTGAACATCTGAAAAAAAGACAGAAAGAAAAGAAAGACAAGACAGGGTGAGTTCTCACAAATTGGGACCAGCGTTTTCATCTTCACATGTTTCAGGGTCTTCATTTTGCTGTCAGAGGAAGGGGCCATTCCTTCCTTTGAAATGAGGAAAAGAATAGTAAAAGTTGTGTAGCTGCACTCAGTAGAGCTGGCTTTAAATATACATGTATATGATAAACATATTAAGATTCTGAAATATATTAAATCCTTTTGACCATATGATGCAAAGAACACAGGAAAGTACATTTTGTTCATTTGATAGACAGAGTTTGTATTTTGTTTGAACTTCCATGGCCCTTTAAAAAAAGTTGCAGAATGGTTGTCTGAACATGAGTCTGAGTGTGTGTTATAAATTTGCAACATATCTTTGAAATGACCTGCTGGACACTCAAGATCTGACAAGAATGCTTATCGAGATGATCATTTGTAACAGCAACAACTGGTTGCAAGCAAAATGGTGAGTCATTGTTGTCACTCCAGCTTCTTTTTGACCAAAAGTCATCGGAATGAAATTTAGAAATACGAGCTTCACATTCTGTCAGAAAACCTTACGAAACTTATTTTGTTGATCATCACCACTTCACTTTTGTCGTGTTACAGTGGGGTTTCCGCAGACAGTGATTCAGATGGCAAGAGTTTTTCAGATGACAACCCAGAGTATGTTGCGTATGCGGTAAGTGCAATCGGCATTTTATTCATGATATTTTTATTTTTACCCATGTGCCTGTCATACTAGATGAGAGGCAGCATGTCGTACTAGAAAAGAAACAATATGTTGCCTTTAGACCTGTTGTGGAAGAAGGCGAGGCAGATTTGGATTAATTATAGCAATGCAGCTGTGGCATCAAGTGTTTGCTGACAAGCAGCACTAAAGTGATATGGGGAGACAGTCAATCTCCCCTGGGTACCCACAGGTACCGTCACCCAGCACCCTAGGACATGTTGCCCAGCTGTGTACGGTATATGCACAGAAACCCAATTTAGTACAAGTTTATCAAAGTGCTTATGGGAAATCTAGTCTGGGAAATGGTTAAATAAATTCTCGTCACAGTGCATCGTTAAGACTTCTTGTTCCAATCTGAGTCGGAACAAACAGTAGCATTTTTTGTGTCAATGGAACTTCAGGGAATCCCTTCCAGGACCTGTATGTAACATCATAGCGATCAAGGGTGTGCTAATCGATCACTTTCTATTCAAGGAAAACTTGTATCAGTTGGACAGTCCCAAGCTGGAGACACGTTAGGTTCCAAATGAGTTTGACACCTAATTTTCTGTTGAATTATTTTATTCAACAGCCGCAGAGCATCTCACATTAAGCAAGGCAGCTGCATGCTTTGACACCTCTGGGTTGCGGCTGGTCCCTGTCCCAACACTCCGCATGTGTGGAGTGAGTTATCAGGCAGAACTGATCACTCCCTACTTTGGTTCCGTTTGGCATTTTACATGCAGTATTCACAACAGGGCAGTTATAAACCACTTTTACTGCAGGTTGCAGGTAGTGTAAACCTCAATAGGCTTAGAAAATGATATGATCAAATCATTTGGTGAAAATCAAAAGAAAAATTATAGGCAGAGGTCTCAAGTGGACAGCTCCCGCATAGGTCAGAGACAGTCACACCAAGAAATGAGTCTGGATCATGACACAGATGATGTCATTAGCACTGAAACCATTTCACCTCATATGCATGTTATTGGATGAAGATGGCCACTTGCCCAGTCTTATGCTAAAATTAATTGTTCTGGGCTATCTACATCCTCCAACAACCATGCCATGCGGAGATCAAACAATTTTTGATCGGCTCTGGAAATGCTGCAAAATTATTTTAGCTTCCAATTTGGATAGCAACAGTAATTTAATGGATGTAAACACAAAAAGTTTATGATCCAGACACATTGTCTGATCTGGGAACAGGTACAAGGATCCCTCCCTGTCGGAGATCGTTTTCTCACAGAGAAGAAAACCCCAGTGTAACCATACTTATTAATCAGTGAAAATGACCTGTCATCAAACCACATGCCAACACAGTCACCTGTGATGACTGGCACAACCCAGTCCTACTGTCCAGTAAGGCTGAATATGCTGACCCATAATTGATGACATCACAACACAAATACAACATAACGTCTAGATGTTCCCTAACGAGGTTACATGGCTCTATTTGAAGGCCATGCACACAGCATGGCATTCAGTTTTGATTGGATAACTGTGGAGTTGAAAGTTTTCAACTGGGCATAAGATTGTAATTATGTTCAACCTGTGGTCAATCATTACTCATTAGCCTCTGATGAGTCCAGTGAAGGATGAAACGCATCAGGCTTATTTGGCACACCGTGTATCTGTTCCTATCAACACTTGCCTAGTCTTCTTATTGCTGTTGTGGAGAAAGGGTGTGAAACATTTAGTTTTTAAGGTGTGGAACAGCTGGCTACTTCTGCTGCATGTGTACCATGATATTGCAAATTTGCAGGGACAATTGCTGCTCAAAATTGGAAGGAATTGGATTATACCCAAATTAGCCAAGTAGTTTTCATGGCCACTGACCTCAGAAGAGACAGATCAGTTATAGGAACTCTTGGTGCTATCTAGTAATTTCTGTTTGTCACTCATAAGTGTAAGACAAAACATAAGCAACCACTTGTTCATAAAACTTGGTCATGAAAATATTGAAGTGAGATTCTGTGGTTTCATATGGGCTTTGATATTTCATCATCATATTGCAATCATACTAGTTCATGATTTGGGATGACCATTAGGCTTTTTATGTGAAGATTGTGGTAAAATGTTGTTGCACCTTTTTTGACTTGATACAAATGAATTTTTGTCTCAAAAAAGATATTTGCGGCAGTTACTACTTATTTTGTTATAATGCTTGGTAAGTGAGTCTATCTACCCTGAAAATTAAGGCCCCTTGGTTTAACCGTATTCAACTGGTCTATCCATTGCCTTTCTCAAGTTTGAGTGTCTACTATTTATTTTGGTGTTTGGCTCATTGCTACCTTCAGGACACCAACAGTATGAACAACTTGATGGCAAACCTGTACAGAAAATCCCCAAAGCCAAAGTCCCAAATCCAGTCAGGGAGTAGACCCTGCAGTGAGCCAGCTTCCGGAGCCTCCTCACCGCGGCGATGGTTTGCTGATGAGGAGACCAGTACTCCAGCAGATAGCCCTAAGGCCAAACTATTTGCTGTGGATAGAACTGGAGACAGAAAACATCTGAAAGCCGAGGGACATGATGCATCTAGCAATTCAAAGGAAATAAAGGAAGGGAGGAGAAGTACACCACCACCACCTGGTAATCAGTCCACAAGTGGCAAGTCACAGAGCTTCAACCCTGCAGATAATGAAATAGAGATCATAGAACTGGACCAGGAGGAACCAGCACCAAAAACACCACAAATTACCAAATCTGAGGTATGGAATGGGCAGCAAGGTGTGTCATAATAGAAAAGTGATTAAGACCTTGTACTTGGAGTTTATGCCTGTACCCTCACCTGACTGCCTTCACAATGCCTTTGCTAAGCCAGCAGCAGGGTAAAGGGGGTACAGGCAAAAACTGTTTGTTGGTGATAGATTTATGCCCCAAACGCTTTATCTCTAGGCTTATAATATAAATTCCTGGGTTTTGATAGTATGCCATGAAACCTGACTTTTCAGGCTTAACCCCTTCACTACCAAATTTTGGACTGAGTCAACAGCTTTTCTCAGCGCGTGTTGGGCACAATACACCCAATGTGCACCGAGAAAAGCTGTTGGCCTGGGGTATTCTCTATGGAACTGTAGGCGAACTCGTACATGAATGAAAGGTCTTTTTACGAGGAATACGAATCTGGGATCCTAATAATAACTCAGACTTGTCTGACTTGAGTAGATCAGCTTTAGACATGATTGGTAATGAAAGAGTTAAAATACATGTCATGTATTAAAACTTGCATCTGTCAAGTACTCAGCTCTGTTCAAGCTGAAGCTCAGCTCAGCTCACAGCTGATTTTTTTCGGTAAATATGTTTAGGTTGGCTGAGCATGGGGTGGCCACACAGCCATATTTTCAACAATTACAATCAAAGTTTTGCAGTTTGAAAAGATAATCACTCCAAAAATGAAAACTTTGCTGGGTTTGTTTCAATACTTTTTATCTAGTGGCAGTGAACTGATTTTCCTAAGGCGCTGCTAGAATACCTAGTTTTTCTCAACACAAATCATTTCAAATTTTGACTTGCAAGGCATGCATTTGATCCTCTTTATGCCCTCATCATTTTAAACCATCCTGAAATATCTGAATGTGTTTTCCGTCAAGTTCAGTACCTGCTGAAGATTGTAGCTGGGAGACATTAATATATAAAGTAGCCTAACATTACCATTCCAGTGTTTTAGGCAGGATTTTTGAATCTGGATGTAGAAAGACCATGTTTCCTATGAATTGGGATGTGCATCTCCTGTTTACTCCTTTATATATGTGTTCAAATCTGGTGTGTTTTTTGAGAAGTTGGATGTCCAAAACCCCCTAGCACACCTGACCAGCTAAAACACCGCATCATTCCCCCATAGTTTGATGCCAAAAAGGGCATATTTTGCTCCATTTGCAAATATTGCATCAATTATGTATAGGTATGAAACAATATCAGGGGCATATATACATTGATACGCACATACAAGACACATAGTGACACATGATAATTTTATTGAAGGATGTCCCTGAAGCTGCCACCCCTGGCACCAAACGCAGCAAAAAGAAACAGGACAACAAATCAAGTCGAGACGTTAAGAAAGCAAAGGGAGCCGAAGTAACACAGTCTACCGTAAAGTTTGCTGATATTGGTGGCAGTGAGAAAGTATTGAAGGTGAGATACACAGTCTTAAGGTTGCTGACACATTTTAGAGAGAGAGAGAGAAGTACTTATACATGTATACTGAAATCTGCCCTAGCAGCCAATTATGTTGGCACACTGTAAATTGCTTTTATTTTGCTGTATTTCTATTTTCACTTATTTCGCTGATGGCACAAAACCATGAAAATAAAAATACAGTGAAATAGTATTTTAACATTGATTTGATAGGAATTATGTTGAAAATAGTGATATAAAAAATTCAATGAAATGCCTGAAATGCAAAAACCATGGAAAATTTATACACACGAAAATAAGTGCATTTACAGTATTTGTAGGTCACTCAGGAACGTCTACCACCCATTCAGAGGCCACTTTGATCCAATCCCATGGTTAGCCACTCAAATATTTATGAAAATGAAGGTATAAAAATGTGCAGAAAGTTCAATCATTTGTTTGCTGATTGGTAAGGTTTTGATGAAATACATGTACATGTAAGAGTGAAAGTCAGGATAAACAAAAGAATCAAGATTAAAATTAAATTTTGCCCAGACACATGTAGAATTGCACGACCCATTTATTCAATGTATTTGCCATTTGGTGATCAGGAAGTATGTAAACTATTGGTGCACCTGAAGCATCCAGAAGTCTACCAGCAGCTTGGAGTGACGCCACCAAGAGGCTTCCTCCTGCATGGGCCTCCTGGATGTGGAAAGACGCTGCTGGCACATGCCATAGCTGGGGTAAGTATGCACTTCAGGGGGATGGGAGGAGGATACCTTAACTCATTCCATACCAGTCCCTGGTTTTTCCGTATTTTTACCAGGATTTAAGATGACAATTACATATTTAAATTCTTCATGAAAAGAGCTTTTGTTCAAGTACCAACATTCCAGGGCAGCTGCAGCATGACTTGCCAGGCAGTGCCAGAACCACTGACTAAGGCCTGTGACCATAGTATGGAATGAGTTTAAACAAGGGTGCTTAGTAATACCCCCAGTAATGCCCCCTGCAAGTGAAGTTTGGAGCAATACTGTCTACAGTATGTCCAACTGTTCCTCTGACTGTCTGACTCTGTCCATAGCATAATCCTTGTGAGTAAAATATCTCTAGGTCATAGGACCTTGGGGGGGGGGGGGGGTCAGAACTGTTCCAGTTAGGATAAATTCAGAAGTTATGATTGAGAATATTTTCTACAATACATGTACTCAGTTTATGGCTTTTGTGAAAATAAAAAATTAAAAAAGGAGAGGTGCAGATGTTTCTGTATATATATTAAAGATATGGAAATAATTCGATCAGCTATTTAGATAGAAAATTTGTGATGGATCTTTTTATACACTTGTTTTAAGTTTATTTTATGCATGTCATTGAAACCTGCTCAGTTCAGTGTGTGAATGAGTTTTTGTCATATATGGAATGGACATAAATCTACATTAGAATAAAGCCATGCAAATGAAGTTGTGAGTTTTCTAAGGTACATTTTGAACAAAATTGGTGAGGCTGGGTGTTTTGTTTTGTTTTTTTTGTTGTTTATATGCGTGAGAAAAGGAGCAAGGTATGATTCAAATTACTCAAAAAGTGGCCAAAATTACCCAAAGATGAGGTTTCCTGCGTAAAGAAATAGAAAGCATTGAGACAGAGATGTGAAGCGGATGCAAGCGGTATATGGGAAACTTTATAATTTATTAAAAGTCAGTTTGCTCTTCTTTGAAAGTGCAGGACAACAAAAGGTGGAGAAAAAAATATGTTGCATGATTCTGCTTTTTGGCATAGAGCCAAATAATGTGAACAACTAGAATGTATAGATATGTGAACATTCAAAAACAGAAAATGGCCTGAAAGGAAATGATGACACATGCCACTGATGTTGTATTGATTTCTTTAGGAGCTGGAGCTGCCATTTATTAAAATGGCTGCCACAGAGGTTGTGTCAGGAGTGTCTGGGGAATCAGAGGAAAAGATCCGCGATGTCTTTGACAAGGCAGTTGTACGTATCTTATAGTTTACATTAGTAATTCTGTGCAATCATTTTTATGAATCTGTTTCAACAATGTCACAATAAATTTGTGATCAATATAAGTGAGATGTGTTTAATCTTTGCATGCGCAAACTTACCAAAAGTATCCAGATGTGAAATATAGTTGACTTCAGTATGCATGTATTTACAAAAATGTCTCAAGGACAGAAAACATTTTGAGCAAAATTTCAAAATTATTTATAAGACCTACCAGGACGGGATACCCATGTAACAGCTTTTCTTGGCATAGAATGCACACTTTGCACCCAACCCATGTCAAGGAAAAATGTTGCCCTGGTGTTACACTGTCCAGGGTTAATGTCGTCCCACGTTCATGGCATAAGGGAGGGATGTTTTTTTAGGGTTTTGTACATGAAAAGAAAATATCAATAGTGTCTGATGTACAGCACTATATTTTGGTTTTGATTTAGGCAAGTGCCCCATGTGTAATGTTTCTGGATGAGATTGATGCCATAACCCCAAAGAGAGAGACAGCCTCCAAGGACATGGAGAGAAGAATAGTATCCCAACTGCTTACCTGCATGGATGGTAGGTGCTTCATTTCCCTATCAGCAACGTTAAGCATATTCATTTGTACATGTACATGTATATAGCTAAGATAACAAGTTTCACTCGTGACCTTTTATGACGTCAAATAATGCAGATTATCTTTTAAAATTAAATTTCTGTGGCTAAGGATGCAGGGAAAATATCGGGATGAAAATTTTCCTCATTTGGTAGAAGAATCTTCTTTGAGAGGAATTCCTTTTTTTTCCTGTGAGAAAGCTGAATCCAAAAGGTTGTGTGTTTTGTGTGCAAAGCTCATGTCTATGAACATTAAGATGGGTAGGGATGGGTAAGAATGATTTCTTCCTGCTGCAAAGTTTGCTGTTGTCATCCCAGAAATATCAGGAAGGTAAAAGTGAAAATGTGCCCACTGGCAGGTCATAACTCTATTGAAATGAAGTGGAAAGATATCCATTTATAATATGTGAGTTAATTTTACTAAGTAGACAGTAGGAAAGTTAAAATCAAGTTGTTACACTGTTGTGTTACAGATTTAAGCACGAAGGCCAGTGCACATGTGTTGGTGATAGGAGCGACCAACCGTCCAGACTCCCTTGATCCAGCTCTACGTCGAGCAGGCAGATTTGATAGGGAGATTTCTCTGGGAATACCTGACGAAAGTGCCAGAATGAGGTACAGATTTATTTATGCTAACAAGTCACTGCATTGATACTGTACTTTCATATCATGTAGTTGTCAGGGGCCATTCAAAATTATAAACAGTTTCATTTGTGCACATAGAGTACATTTTTTATATGACCCCATCCCTCTTCCAAAATTTAGTGCTAAACATTAAATTGTTGATTTGGATCTTATCTATTGGCATTTTCATGATCAAAGACAATAATATAAGGATCTTGCACCCTAACCCCATGTGTACTGTGTGTACAGTGGTGAAAATTTTCAGTGGCTCCTTTTAAGCACCTGCTGTCATCTAAAAGTATCACTGGTAGCATATTCTTTATGACTGTAACCCTGGTAGCATGTTCTTTATGACTAACCATGGTAGCATGTTCTTTATGAGTGTAACCATGGTAGCATGTTCTTTGTGACTGTAACCCTGGTAGCATGTTCTTTATGACTGTAACCCTGGTAGCATGTTCTTTATGACTGTAACCGTGGTAGCATGTTCTTTGTGACTGTGACCTTGATAGCACTTTCTTTATGACTGTAACCCTGGTAGCACTTTCTTTATGACTGTAACCCTGATAGCATGTTCTTTATGAATGCTACCATGGTAGCATGTTCTTTATTTTTGGGATCAACACTATCTATTGGATGGGAGGGCAAGCACTCTATTTCAGTTGTTCACATTGTGGGATATGTTGCAAACCATAGATGTTGGCATGTGAAGAAATAAAATCATGGAGAAATATTGATATGACCAGCAGATATGAAGTGAGTTTGAGGTGGATTTTGAACCATCATTTGAAAGGAAATTTTGTAGGGTCTACATTTTCAGTTTTATTTATTTTGCAATATAAGCCTTTTCATAATTTCCAAAGAAAACTTTTTCAGCATACCGATGAAGTACTGTCAGCTATGTAGAATTTTGACCTAACTTTATGCAGTTCCATTGTGCCATGTATTTTCAGGATCTTGCAGGTTCTGTGCCGAGATCTGCGTCTGGTGCCAGACTTTGACTTCCTTCACTTAGCAAGGAGTTCACCTGGGTATGTTGGGGCTGATTTGGTGGCCTTGGCCAGGGAGGCAGCCATGACAGCTGTTAATAGGTAATGACTGTCAACAAGTGGCCATTCATAGTTTAACTCAGACCAGTCCTGTATTTTCCCATTCATTACCTGTACTGGTACATTCATTTAAAAGAAACATTACATATTCGAGTCCTCTACAAAAAGAGCTTTCATTCAAATACCAGCATTCCTAGTCTAAAATAACTTTTTCATTTTTACCCACTAGTTGTCCACATTTTAGACAAATCTGTGCTGTGGGACAAGTAACCAAAATCCTTTATTCCAAGCCCTGACACTGAAACTGAACTGGGAAGAACAAACAGCATGAAGAAAGATATACATGAATTTACTGTCATGAGTTTGATACAGATATGCTTCACACATCGTACATGTGTTAGATCTATCATCTGTGTTTTTATTACAGTGTTAATGTTTTTTAACATGTATTTCTAGAATATTCCAAGAGGTGCAATCCAAGAAAACCAGCTCATCAATGGAGGTGGAAATGTCAGTACCAGCACCCTGTATAGATGACAGGATGACAAAACATTGTGATAGTTTATCAGAACAATCTCCTGCGGACAAAATGAACTTAAATTCTTGTACATCTGATGATATTGAATTACAGTCAGGTATGTGTTTGAGACTTTTATGCAGGTTCTATGTACACCCAGTGCGGAGAAAAACATAGAATTGTTACCCCCCCCCCCAAAAAAAAAAAAAAAAATGAAAGAATTGAAGTCACTGGATGCACAGAAATAACTGTTAATATCTTAATATGATGGTACTAGTGGGATTTTTACCTTTTAATATTATATGTACACCCTCACACCATCAAACTTTGATATATGAATGCTTGTATTGTGGTATGTCAAGTGCTGCCATAATAACAATTTTTTATAGGTATCTTGGTTGTGAATACCTATAAAGATAGTCACAAAGTTTGAGATAGAAAGATAGCAGAAACCAGTAAGATTTGAAGAAACGAATCATCTAACCAGTTGAATGGAAGATAAAACGTTTTATGGTACACGTATATACCCCAAATTTCCTTGTTAGGCATCAAATAATTGTGAGTTTCTCACCATTGATCATCATTTCAGAGCCCTGTTTCCACCCTTTTGACCTCCTCAGCTAACTAAGCAGAAGGGTAATTGTTGCCATGTCTGTGCATCCATGCAGATTCTAATTGCTGTAACTTCTCACCAAATCAAAATATGTGTACCTTGATCAAACCTTCCGAGCTGAAGCATCTTATTAGGAAAGTGTTTGCCTTCTGGTGGCCTTGACCTTTCTTTTGAGATTATAGGCAGCAACATAGAAATACAGTGAAACCTGTTTTCAGAGAACACTGTAATGAAAGACTGCCTGTCTTTTAAGGCCATATTTCCAAAGGTCCCTTTGGCTATCTTTCCCTTGTTACTGCACCTCCATTGAGAGACCACCTGCCTTATGTGACCACTTTTTAGCCTGCCCTAGGTGGTCTCTCAAAACAGGTTTCATTGCATATGTAAAAAAAATATATCTTCAGAACAAAATGAAGCTACCAGCATCAAACCTTTGCATGTGAAGCATCTTATAAACACCTTAAATGCGTTTGCTTCCTCTTGGCCTTGACTTTGACCTTTTTTAAGGTCACAGGTGTCGACACAGAAAATCTTTGTAAAGGCTATATCATGCAGAAAAAAAAGAAGCTGCGTCCTTAAGAATGCTATAGCCAAAGCTTTTTATGATGCTCAATGAGCTTGCTACCTGAATATAAACATATCTTGACTGCAGGGGCTCAACATTCATATAAAAAGTAAGTTCAAGCTGCCTGTGTAACAGTATACTACAAAAGTCCGTAAGATACCATGCAAATGCTTCATGATATATCATTTCATGTTCTTATTAGATTTCAACTCAGCCCTTGCTTACCAACTCTGTCCTATATATATTAACCCTTTCCCCCTCAAACCGGCCAAAACCGGCTGATGGTCAAATGTGGTCTGCTTCAGTGATTTCAACTAATTTCAACAGTTATGAAAAACAGTTTGACTGAGAAATGTACACGAGACTTATCAAAATCACATGCCCCAGGTCAACAGCTTTCCTTGGCATGGGTTGGGCCCTTAGTGCCCAAGCCATGCCAAGGAAAGCTGTTGACTCAGTCTTAATTCAAGGGGGAAAGGGTTGGTTTAAACATATTTTATTATCACAATTGGCCGACAGGCTCACCAGCCTATATGAGGGCCTCTTGTACAAAGAAGACAAGACTACATAGATATTGTAAACACCAATTAACAGATAGGTCACGCGCAGGACCACAAATATGAAAGCAGAAGGGAAAAGAAATGATGCGTGAGCATTGGTACAAATAGAAGGAGTCGTACTCCATGAACACAGTTACCAAAATAGGATCACGTTTTAAATCTGCCAGATAATTTTATGTACTTATGTACTGCTTCAAAAATTTCCTCATTTTGACTTTTTGAAAATCCTTTAAAGGGTTAACAGGCATCAGACTAATTGTACTTCCCAAACAGGGCATTCAATTCTGAGTATTGTATGACTAAAGTCCCTGTGCTTTAAGCAAGCTTAAACACCATGATACACACTTTGTGGTACTTCCTGAGTGCCCTTAAAATAGAGGAGACTGGTGGAGGGCATCTTAAGGGCAATCTGACCATTGTACTTATTTCTTCAAGGAAAAAGAAAATGCTGTTTTTATGTAATTTGGCCCATTTCTGGCAAATAAAGGAAAACATTGAAAATAAAAGGCTGCATGGCATCACCAAATTCTTCCCAAATTTACTCCCCAAAAATCTCAAAACTTCAGTTGCAAGACCTTATATGTGTGGGTGGGAGGGTGTAAACTTCACCACCTGATAGAAGTTTGCTGGAAATACCATGTTCTTAGTGGGGGTTTTTTTTTTTTTTGTTACAGTGCTCAGTTGGCTGAAGGAGCAGCCTCCACTGACAGAGGAACAGCTTAGCTCTTTGTGGATCACCTTGGAGGATTTTCAAGTAAGATACTGGGCAGCTACATATATCTTACTGCTAGGTCTTAAATTACCAATAGAAAAAGAATGCATGTACACATTTCTCAAAGTCAAGAATACAGATCACAACAAACTGAACTCGTATACAATGCAGTTTCCAGCTAACTTGCTTGTTTTGACAAGGAAATTAAAACAAACTTTAGTGCCATGGATTTATGGTGTGACTAAATTTACAGGTTTAAATTAGCTACCACTTTTTTATTACTAAATATGCAAAGATACAGCAATTTACAATATACAAAGGACATGAAAGTCAGTGTATTGCGTTCTTTTTCCTTTTAATTGATAAGGTGTAAATTTAAATAGTGGATCAGATTTTAATGTTTACAGTTACACCATGTCATTCATGAATAGGAATCAATATGTGAACCTAATTTACAGTGATGAAAAACAACTGAGATACTCCAGGACATTTTGAAAAAACTTGACACATGTGATATTATATATATTTTATCTCTTGTGTTGATGCAAATGTAAGGAAAACACAGATTTAATGGAAGTTCGGTCATGTTGCAGGGATACATATAGCAAGATCAATAAAAAATAAATGTACTCATAGTTTTGTATATTTCAAGTTCTTGCTGTGCAATGATTAAAGAACTTCAAGGTTGACAGATGACATTGATGAAACAAACATCATATGAGGTAACGAACTATGTGTACATCTATGTTTTCAGATGGCACTTAAGGTTGTGCAGCCATCTGCCAAAAGGGAAGGTTTTGCAACAATTCCAGATGTAACATGGGATGACATTGGAGCTCTTCACAATGTGAGGCAAGAACTGCAGATGGCCATACTGGTATGTTACTGCATGTGCTTCAAAATTTGCATGAACAGCAGTGTTGCAAATATCCTGTTTACAGTACAGAGTGCAATCTTGCAATTTGAGATCACAAATTTGTTCCTGTGTAAATTAGCTATGATAAGACTTTAAAAGCTTAATGTCATTAGTACCTCTCAATAACTCTAAGCTTTTTTTTTTTGTAATGAAACAAGAGCTTTGAATACTTGATTCCCTGTACGAACATATTTTTGTAAGCGCTGGATAAAAAATTCTAGAGTAACTGTATAAAATGTTCAATAATGGGAGAATCTAAAAATGGAAAAGATTGTCAGTACAGAATTTTTTTTTCCCCATTAACAAAAATGATCAAGTACGTTTGTTTGCAGGCACCAGTGAGGCATCCTGACCAGTTCCGTGCCCTGGGCCTAACCAGTCCTCCAGGCATATTGCTGGCTGGACCCCCAGGCTGTGGGAAGACTCTGCTAGCTAAGGTACAGTCTCAGCAGCATGGGTCTTCTTTTGTAGTGTTGAAATTTGTCTAATTCAACAAGTCTTGACCCTTGTGATGCCCAGCTCTATATGTTTAATTCCAGTTTTTGTTCCACTAGAAACATGACACAAAATACATTTATTTATCCATAGATTGAGTCTTTTGTTCATCTTCTTCATGTGACTATAACAGGAATGAAACCTGTGGTTATATCTTTGCCAGATGTGACATTGAATTGTCATATGCCCTGGGACAGGAAGTAGCAGATGAAATTACTGGTCATGAGGTGTCACATGACCTGTCCTGACTGTAATATTGGTCAGAATAGGTCAGGTGACCTTTTTTCACCAGTGCTGTCCTCTACCTCTTGCTCTTAGCTTATGCTAGTGTGGAAAGCCAACAGGTCATGAACATTATACATATTGATCTTTTGAAATCAATTTTTGCATACATTGACAAAATCAGGCGGCAACCAAGTGTCCCATCCCAACCTTAACCCCAGGATATTAGCTCATTACATAAACACAGGTCTGGGGATTATTTTCTAATGATCTGGCCTTAATTGAATAAGATGTATACTAACCCAAATTGATAGTATGAAGAAGGGTTGAAAACTTGTTGATTAGAAAAGTGACAATAGTCTCTTTATTTGAAAATAATTTTCCACAAGCATCACAAATGTATACGAGTCTGCTAATCATTTTCTCGGCTACTTTGTTATTTCATACAAGTAGTGATTACAAGGTTGACTACTTTTCGCTGGTATGCAAGATGATAGATACTGAATGTGACATACTTACTTCCAGGCTGTGGCCAATGAATCGGGTATCAACTTCATATCAGTTAAAGGACCAGAACTTCTCAATATGGTAATATCTTTACACTAACACAGTTCTTAAAGATGTCATTATGCTTTGTTTAAACATCATACAAACTTTCAGGACCCAAGTAAAAACAACTTGGATTAATCCAATAACCAAGTCTGATATGTTTTGCGTTTAACCAAAAAAAAAAAATGTGGAATTTATTTAATATAATTCTAATTTTATTTTGTGTACGTAAACATTTTTTAATTTAAATACTTTCACGCTTTAATGAACACTTGGCGGCAAAAAATTGTAATTGATGTCCATGTGTGACTATTCTGTAGTATTGAACATGCAAACAAAAAACGGCCATATGTTGAATACTGCAGCACTTGTTAATGAAAATGTCTCCGGTATTCTCATAGTGTCCAATATTGAATTCATTAAAAACTATTTCATACAAGTTTATGTACATACCAGTAATATAAATAATTGTTATGTATCCAGACATCGAAAGTCAATTGTTATGATTTATGCATGTGTACACATTGATTTTCATTTTCTGTTTAATGAAACATCTGTGTATTTCTTTTCTTTTGTTCTCCTCTTGCATTCCCTATATGAGCCATCGACATGGTTCTCATTAACCAAAAATAGGTGGCTTCCATTACAAAATTAAATTGTCGTGATGAAGTCTGCCAGACCAGTTCTAATTTACTTCGTATGATCCTATGGTGTTGTCTGTACTTGTCAATATGTATGTTTGATTGGCTAAATACAGATTTCCGGAGTCCTGAATTGAGTAGCAGATATCATTTTAATATGTGGTTCTGTAGAAATACCAACACATTTTACTGTTGTGCATATGTATGTTTTCAGTATGTGGGTGAGAGTGAACGTGCTGTAAGACAAGTCTTCCAAAGGGCCAGGAACTCTGCACCTTGTGTTATATTCTTTGATGAACTTGATGCCCTTTGTCCCCGCAGGTCGGACGGAGGGGAGGTGGGTCAAAGGGCTAGCAAATAACGTACAAGTTTTCTGTTGCTTTCCTGCTTTATCAACAAGTTAACTCTTTCCCCCCTTGAATTAAGACCATGTCAACAGCTTTCCTTGGCATGGGTTGGGCAAGGAAAGCTGCTGACCTGGGGCATGTGATCTTGATAGACCTCATCTACAATTCTCAGTCAAATTGTTTTTCATTGCTGTTGAAATTAGTTGAAAACACTGAAGCTGACAACATTTGACAACCAGCTGGTTTTGGTCGGTTTAAGGGGGGAAGGTTTAAATTGTTAATATGAATGTTACTGCTTGTTTCTCTTTATTTAAAATTGTGCAAATAAGAACTTTGTGATTGTATCATATTTGTAGGCCACTTGTGACAAATGCTGAGCCTTGATAACGTCACACCTAGAATAAAAATAAGGTCAAAAATAAAAAAACATTTTGCAGATTTAATATAAAATCAACTTTTTGTTCACAAAAGTTGCCCCAGACCAAGCATATGTGTTCATAGCAGTGATCAGCAATTTGTGGCATTTTATGAGGAGGGGCAGATATATGGTGTTGGTGTTGTTAATTTGGGCTCTTATGAGACAACGGCAATTCAGTGTTTTGCATGACGTGTATTTTAGGGAGGGGCAAGTGTCCGTGTTGTGAATCAGCTGCTGACAGAAATGGATGGACTAGAGGAGAGGAAACAAGTCTTCATCATGGGTGCCACCAATAGACCAGGTACAGTCAAAACTTTAATGGGGGGGGGGGGGGGGGTAGATCTCTTGCCTCCTAAGCAGACTTTCTTGGAGGGTGATAGTCTGTTGGGCCCTAGTCAAAAGTCTTGTTAAAGGGGTTTAATTACTGCGGAGAATGTCATTTAGCAGGCAATTCAATCTCTTTTTGTCCATTTATACTTTAAAGACTCTAAACAAGTTATTTTTGCACTGTATTTTTGCTTGTCAGGCAGAATAGAAATCAGAAAGTGTATCAAAATGGAATTATTTAATGTAGCACATATTTGTGTCTTGCTACTCAGTTCTTGCACAAAATCATAAAAGGGTCTGACTGAGTGTAGAAACTCGGATTCCCATGAGTACTATTTTCTTTCATCTCAAAAGTCTAATGTCTTGCAATGCCTCCATATCATCAGTACCCATAATCCATCAGCCAAGTTCTATACTTTGCATGTTTATTCCCGTCACTGCCTGCCTGTATAATATAAATATCAAAACAGTGACAAATTTATTTTTATACTTCTTTTGTACATGTAATGTAGAGTTATATTTAAATGTATTGATTTTCTCAGTGGATGGCTCTTGAACATTACAAGATAGAAAGTTAAATTATACTATCATGTGCATATATTTTCACACCGTCTTCTGATTCTTAAAAGTAGTAACCAAATTACACTTGATGTGTTGGGGCTGCTTCACAAAAGAGTCATAGAGACTTGGAGATGACAGAAGTTCACATTAAATCCAAATGTTCTGCCATATTTGAGTATATTTTTTATGTTCTTGACCAGATATCATTGACCCCGCTGTTCTGAGGCCAGGTCGCCTGGATAAAATGCTCTATGTGGGCCTGCCTATGGCTACAGACAGACTGGACATTCTGCGAACAGTCACAAAGGTAACATACTCCTGTCTTCTTTCTGGTCCCCGACAGACACAGTCCAATGTCGTCCCCCAGTTATTCCAAGTTCTTATTCGCTGTAGGAGAAATAAAACTGTAAGGGTACTCCACCCTTGACCATGCACCAATAAGGGGGTATACCCTTACCAGCTAGTTACCTATTTGATCATTGTAACCAAGTAAGACAATATGGTAAAACATGGAACTTGATCTGTTTAACAGACAAATGTATACTCATCTGATTGTGACCTGCCATGGTTGGTACAGATACATCCTGCAAGTGATAAACCTTTGTTTCAAACAGTTTTTCCACCTGCTGTTCAAAAGAAGAACATTGTTTGTTTTGATAACCAAAGGAAAGCTTTTGTAAGGAGAAACAACTGAGCTATTTATTATATTTTCCTTGAAAACTTGTGCCTTTCACAGTAACATACATGTCCTATTGGTAAATAGTGTACTGGTGCATGTACAGTAAAACCTGTGTTAAGTTGGCACCCTTGGGACCGGGCAGAAGTGCCCACTTAGCGCAGGTCCATTAACATCAGAAGTATAGGGAATTGGGCCAGACAACAGTGCCTACTAAACACAGGTGCCCACTTAGCGGAGGTGCCCACTCGGACAGGTTTTACTGTATCTGATTACTGGCAAAGTGAGCGTCATTTCTGCAGCATTGTGAGTACTCTTGTGTGCTTCTCAGAATGGCACCAAGCCCAGGCTGCATGGTGACGTAGACCTGGAACAAGTGGCAAACAACACCAACTGTGAAGGATTCACGTAAGTATGCAGACTCGCCCCAGAGTAAGAGTGGCTGTGATGTGAGAGATTTTAGTTTGCCACTGTATGTGTGAGAGTGAAAAAATTATCTCAAAGAGAGCCAATTTTTGGGTGGTTATTTAATATTTTTTGCTAGGTAAACTAGCATGCAAACTGTTTAAAAAATGTGGTAAAGAGGAGTAAATGTCTCAAGCGATCATGAATTGATTACCAGTTGTCTGTATAACTGCAGATGAAAACAATGAATTACAAACCCAGATTGAAAGTTCTGTAGTACAGATTTTGTCCCTTGGGTACAGATTCATTTACAGTGATTCAATAAATCTGTGTTACATACACTGTTCAGCCAAAAAAAAGAAAGAAAAATGAAAACATGCACTAAAAAACTATTGCATAAAATGTGTGGACATGTATGAGGGCCAAAGCATACAATAGTGCCATCTGTAGGCAATAAATATACTTAACATATTCAATCTAGTTTCTGCATGTAATTTCAGTGGAGCAGATCTGGCAGCTCTGGTACGGGAAGCTGCAGTTACCTCACTGCGTGAGTTTATGAGTTGCCCAGACAACATGACTGCTGACAGGGTCACTGTCACCACACAGCACTTCGATGAAGCATTCCAGAAAGTTAGGCCATCAGTTTCACAAAAGGTATGATACAGTTCAAACGGTTATTGCCAGCACAGTGCCTGTATGATTCCCTGTAGCTCAAAGTCTGCCTGTATAGTAAACTGAGGCCAAAAGAGAAATTCTTTTTTTCCTGAACCTATCATAAGTTTGTATGTTGTTTATTAAAACATGATATATTTAATGATTTACCAGGTTAAGGTATATAAAATTATGCTTTTTTTTGGGGGGGGGGGGGGTGTTCAGGTATTCAGCAGTTTGTTTGGGGTTTTTTTTTGTACCTTGCACATGGGTATGTTCTGCATTACATGAAAGATGGATGACCTCGACCACTTTTATCAAGGTTAATAACTGGGCCATATACTTGGATCCTTGAGAACAGACATGGTTGTAAAGTTTTGAAGTGTTACAAAAGTACATGTACTTCCTTTCCAATTTTCTAACCATGTCCAAACAGTAGTTTTAGAGTCTTGTTTTCCCAAATTGACCCTGAGTTGGATTCAGTGTCTTTCCAGAAAAAAGCCCAAAGTCAAATATTGTGAAATGGACCTCCTCAAGATGAGAAAAAGGAGAACTGATGGTTACACAGTTCCTTAAGCTGGTTTTTTTGTTTTTTTTTTTGTTTTTTGTTTTGTTTTGTTTTTTTGTTTTTTGTTTTGTTTTTTTTTTTGGTGGGGGGGGGGTGGTTGTGGGGAGGGTGTTGGTTTTTCTTGGGGGGGGGGGTCTGCTCTCACAAAAAATGTAATGTATACTTTCTTTCAAACTGGTAATACTTTTCCCTTTTCAATTTAAGGACCAGGCAGTGTATGACAGAATAAAACAGAGGGCTGGAGTTTCCTGATGGGAGCACAGGATATCATGGCAGTACAGAGAACCAAAGAAATTATCTCATCATGTACAGAAAACATTCTGGATTCATTATGGTCTCTTAACTGTATAGTCATGCTAATCATGACAGAAAATCATCGAGTTGTAGAAAATATTACATGCAAGGAACAGTATGGTTAAATATCACCAAACCTTATGCATACAATTTATTTGTAAATGAATGACATATAAATATATCTTTACCTCTGCTGCAGAAAGCAGTTGTCATTCACGTGTTCAGATACAATAAATCCAGGGTTGATCTTTATGATACTACAATGTTTTATTTCATCTTTTCTCAAGGGAAGAAACAAAGACGCTGGTTGTATGAACATCAGGTATCTCGAATCTATGCCATGCCACATGTATTCTACAGCTTAACTCTCCATGCCACATTTTTTACTGAGTCGACAGCTATCCTCAGGGAGCTTTAGATGGAACTGCTCAAAGTGTACAGAGGAAAGCTGTTGACCTAGATGATTATATTCTGTAACGACAGGCATCCTGGTACCTGAATGACAGGTTTTCTTACAAGGAACAGGAGTCTAGCACCCTTATCATAATTCAGAGCAGTTCTTTCTAAATACTTAGACTTCAGTGGCAGTTGGCACTGAAAGAGTTAAGTTTGAGAGTAAAAGGTTAATCTTTATGAAAATGTACGTGGGTCTTCTACTGATTGACAGAATTTGGTATGTGAAAGTCACGGGTATCTGACATCATGCAGGAAAGTTCTAAAAGGCTAAATTTCCCTGTCACTAGATAAATGCATACATTGTTGGTAAAAATATCACAGGGAAGATATGTCCCAGGCATTAAAAGAACTTTATGCTGCCGATGGCTCTAATACCAAGTTTGGTTGTCATTGTGTTATGAGCAAATTGAATTTGATTTTTCTTCTATATTTTATTATTACCTTCTGCAGCTTTAGATGAAACATAGCATGGTGATTATATTTTTTTAGATACTAGAGAATTTTGTCTTATCCTCTCTAAATTGAGAAGAAAAAAAGAGAGAATGAGACAAATATTGTCTGTAAGGAAAGAAAGCCTTCATGGAAATAAAAAATGTCTGTATTATGTTTCCTCATCAGGAGGTGATTCATGCTGAGACTAAAAGTCACTGGGGTTTTTATGCTACAGTGAAACCTCATTATAATGACACTCAGATTTCCAACATATTCATTATAATGACACAAGTTTTGAATGGCAAAAGTTAATTTTCTTTGTTGTTTAATTCACTTATCTGACACGTTTCTAAGGGAACAGATGGTGTTATTAGAATGAGTTTTCACTGTACAAGGGTTTTGCCAAAGTTGAAGCTTGCTTTCCGTGGTATAAATTTGGGTATGATCAAGTTTAATATGTTCCGTAAACATATAGCATAAATTTTGGTGTGATCAAGTTTAATATGTTCCATAAACATATTAGTCTTCCTGTTTTGAGAATTTTTTTTATTTTTTTATTTTTGATGCTCTGATTTTAATTTTGTCAAATCAGTTTTACCAACTTCCAGATAACTGAACTTTTTTTGTAATCATATCAAATATTTTAACATATGATCCAATACATTTGTTCATAGATGAACACATATTAGAGATGTAAACATCATTGAAAGCAACTTAGTCATATGAACAAATCAGTCTAAACATATGATCAAATGTACTTGCTGAAATGCATGAATGTGATGGACTCCTTTCCCCACAAACCAAAAAGATGCTCCCCAATTCTGAAGATTCAGTTTCCTGTCTTTCATTCTCTCACACTTGTACGAAAAGGAAGAATATGCATGGACTTAGTACAGCCAGGACATGTTGTGTATAAGATGCTCCCCGATTCTGAAGATGCAGTTTCCTGTCTTTCATTCTCTCAGGCTTGTACGAAAAGGAAGATGCATTGACTCAGTACAGACATGTGTATTTACCCCATTAAAAATACTTGTATCATCAAACACTTGTTAATATTTTACAAAACAGAAGCTATTTTGCCGTGTTATAAGGACACGGGGGGGGGGGGGGGAGATTCAGCAGTATTGTGGGGCATATGCGCCAATGTGACCAGTGCTAATCTTTCAACTGCGACTTAGTCTTCTCTGAAACTAATGGAGACCGACCTCAGCGTTTGATTCACTGATAAAGCTCTGAGACTGCCATGCATGCAAGACACAAAGGAGGTTTCATTAACTCAGACCACTGCATCATATTTGAACAAATCATCAAATATGTTAGAACATATGTCCAAGTAGATTTTATGATATATTCAAATACATTGAATGATTTGTCTATAATCAGTGTGTATTTGATCAGATAATTAAAACCATTTGATGATATGATCAAATATTTGATCATATGAATACATATTTGAACATATGATCATCCATGATCAAAAATATAATGAGATCTTCAAATATTTAATCATGTGAATAAAAAAGAAAGAAATTAAATGCGGATTTGGCAAAAGATGGTGATTTGACAATAGCTTTAAATTGATTTTATCAAATGACTAAGCATATATTTTTAAATGCATGTCATCCTATTAAGTACATTTAGTCATTTGATTAAATTATGTGTCAGTATATTGCTGAAGCTAGAAAACGCAGTACATTCTGTTCCCTGGAACCCTTGTGTACTCAGTTGGAACCATATGTTCTTTTAACTCTAATCTTGTATCAGATATTACAATGTTCAAATTACATGATTTTTGAACTCATTCCAAACAAATTTTGAACAACCCATGTAAGATATTTTAATCAAATTATTGCAATTGGATAATATGTAACTTTTACAGATATTTTGAGGTTCACTTTTCAAAATTTTAGCTATTTTGAATCATGAGATGCCAGATTGTGCAAGTGACTTGACCAGGTTTGCATGTAAAATAAGCACACACCATTATTTGAATGAAATGGCTGCTGTACTAGATGCTCAGGTTCCTGTGTTCGTCCTCAAAATTTAGTTTCATCACTGCAAAATGCAGGGTATGTAATGAAAATATCATCCGAATGAAATACACACAATCCCTCACCTGGTTATAAATACAGACAATGATCCAACAAAGGATGGGGATGATCCAAAGACTAGTTCTTGGATAACCCCATGCTGCATTTTTTTTTTTTTTTTTGAAACCGGATCACTTATGGTGCTGCCATCTGTGGTATACTAGATCAGTACAGTGTCCGACTTAATATGAAACTATATGGAGAAGTGTCTTCAGTCTTGTACACACCAATCTTTCAGTCATTCCAACCCATTGAGTGCTAGTGATGACAATAGTCACGCCTCTCCAAATTATTGTAACTGGTCATTTAAGTGCTACTGTGTGTTGTCTAATTTGATGGTTCCAGGGAAGAGAAATGTCTTAGGTCAAAAAAGTCGCATTTTCCTCCCGGTATTTTTTAATTTACGGGATTCATTTGGATGGGACACTTTAGATCACCACTTTAAGAATTTAATCAGCCTCTTACTTTTCCTTTATGCCAATCAGTACGTGCAACCACGCCTCCATAAGGGTATGACGTCACTATCATATATTGACGGCGAACGTAACGATCTATGACGTGAACATTTATATATCAGCAATAGGCACCTCATTTTTAATGTACCAACAGAAAATAAAGTTTATCCTTGAGCCTCCCTTACCCCTGAGGAAGCCAGAGGAGGGCAAAACAGGTCGGGGGGAGGCTCTCCTCTTACTTATCGTAGCTCCTGGACTTGGTTGGTGTTTTCTCGTATTTAATTTATTAGGTCAACAGCTTTCCTGAGAAAACTTTGGGTACATTGTGCATTTCACCAAAGTGTGCTAAGGAAAGCTGTTGACTCAGTCTGAAATGTAGCACTTTAAGGGTTAACTTTCATCTGCAGGTCTAAAAACTTGTGAGTGGTAAGACATTGAAGGTATTAACTATATGGGATTGTTCAATACAATGCTGAATAATTTAGGTGCTAACGGTCAACTATCATGTGCAATTTTCGCAGTGACTATCATATGTCTGCAATAAATCATCAACAAACCAGTGTATCTTGTTTTGTCAACAGAGTATGTTGTTTTCATCAAGCATGCAAAAAAAAAAAGCAGAAATTGCTGAACTTCATAACACCATCCCCAGCAAATGTACAATGTATTATTTACAACTCTCCTCCATTTTGCACAATGTAAACTTTGCATTCATTTTATGTAATTTGATAGACTACCGTTAAACCAATCGAAGGGAGACAAAAGTAATACTAAGTATGAATCATTTTCACAAAGAATCTTTGATATCCCAAATTTTATATTTCTTGCAGTCTTTGTCTGACACTCAAAATCTACAAATTGGATTGAAAAAAGGTGGAAAGAAACCATTTTTAAATGTGTTGTAGTATCAGTGCAAGTTGTGTCCTGCATCCCGTGTGTATGAATATTCACATTTTTGCCAAAAACGCAATTTTTATGCAGCAATCTATTCAAGTGGCATTTTGCATTGAGGGTAAAAATTATACTATTCTAGGCCATTTGAATTTTCAACCTTCTAAAAACTCCTAGATGTGTCCTTTTTTTATGGGCTGAAAGCTGGATTAAAATGTAACTTTTTACAGTAAATGCTATGCTGCAAAAAGTGTGTTAGAAATGGATCTATTCGTGTTTGGTTGTGTGATCTAGGTGCCCATTTAATAAGGTTAAATGTTTGTGTGCTGTGACAGGAAGAATTATATAAGCCAGAAACCACATTATGTAGGCCCAGTAAGCTTCCGGAGTTCAGCTTTTGTATGATCCCTTAACTTGGGATTTAGGATAATAAAAAAATTTCGTTCTTAATGATTTGACAACTAACTTTCTTTTAGAATCAGTT
>OZ026615.1:74601508-74631508 GCA_964020975.1 Hermodice carunculata | reverse complement strand
TATTATAAATTCAAAAATTCATATGTTACCCTACTACTTTAACACTCTGTTTGATGCTAATCAACAAGGGCCACAAATTGAGCGAACTGGAAGAACAGTAGTGCCCCCAAGCAGATTTGAGGCAACAATCCATGACATTCCAATCTTAACCCCAACCATGCCAATACTCTTCACAAATACTAAATTTAATCGATCATGTATTAGACATAAAATACCAGACTTAATTAATGAAAATTACTTACCGGAGATAGTCATGACAGAGATCGACACTCACTCTTTTAAAGGTTTCTCGCAGTATGCTAAGAATTATATTGTTAACAAATATGACACCAACTGTAACATTAACTGTCATATATGTAATAAGCCATAATCATTTAAACTCTATATATTTCTTCTGTCGTTTGGTCTACTTAAATTTATTTTGCTTGCAGTGTATGAATCATTGTTAAGTAATGTAATGAATTTATGTATCTTGAGGGTGGCTAGACTTGCTCAAGTCTCACTGGACTGTCTCCCGTATTTTATTCAAAATAAAATTAATTGCAAAAATAAATTTTTCAAGTAAACACACGTCGAAGCGTTATTCGGTTACCATACAGGTAGGCCCTCAAACCTGGCTAATTGGCGTGGAACGTGTCTATAACCAGATAACACGGACTCCAGATGATTAGCGCCGGGCGGTCTGCACTGTGTTTCTTATCACACAGACATGCGAGCGGTCATAACGCACCCCTCTTCAGAAGCTGTTAATTGAGCTACTGTGTAATGAAGTATTAATTGCACTGCCCGAGTCAGGCGGAGGGCGTCCAGTGAGACTTGTCAAACTTGCCGGCTTGTCGCTGCTATGAATTATTCATGAGCAGTCAAGCACGTGACAGATTCAAGGCCGTCTCAAAAACCTTGTGTTGACTGTTGTTTATTTACATGCAAGCATGCACATTTTATTGTAGAGAAACGTCAGTTCTTGCCGATGGCTATTTCGAGCGGCGTTAAAATGAATATTTTCCTTCTACGATGATTTAAATCAATGACCGGGTCGTTGCTTGTGACAATTTGAATGATGTAACTTTGCAAAACTGCGCAAAAATAGGGTGATTTCATCGTCTCTATCTCGATTTTTTTTTTGTCTCCGCGCCATGTTGTTTATATCGTTAGAATGCTCAGAACCTTGTCTATTTTAACAACAAGCTCTCCCATTGGCTGAAACAAAAGTATTTTAGCGGGAACACCTTCAAAACTGCTTCTATTTCAAACAGATGCGTCGTTATTTTAGTCGGAAACTACAAGGGCCCAGAATCGATCACATGGTGTTCGCTATCTAATCAAAAAGTTTTTCTATCGCTGTTTCGTTCGGTAGAACTCGCTGCCTCGTGTTGTGAAGTCTGGCTTGAAAGATGGTAGCCCCAAGGGACCTCCCCTCGCTCTGCTAAGCTGGGGGAGGTCCCTTGGGGCTAGAAAGATGGGTGACATTTGTGTGAACACAAGTGGTTTAAACATATTTTATTCGTAGAATACAATTGGGAAGGAGGGCAGAGTGACAAGTGACGATTACGGACAATTTATTAAAGCAAGGAACAAAATTTAACGCTGTAAATTGGTGAGAATGACAACATATGCTACCACTGTACCAGTCTTTGCGTACATTAGAGTAGAGGGTCCAATTTTTTCACAGAAAGAGAGTAAAATACGCCAGCCGCAGGTAAACATGGCTCGGGTGAAAATACCGCTGCCGCGTGTTTATCATGCTGACAGTTTGTCAGTAACTGCGATAAAGTGTGTTTATGGACTATTTACTGCAGCAACAAGCTCAACCACTATAGTTGAATGGCAATTATAACACACAACCGATCTTTAGAAAAAAATAAAAGAGGAACCATCGTTCGTGACGCTAACCAAGAAAAATGCACGGACCGGTACCCATGCAATTGTATTCACACAGGTTTGACCGCTTTGATCAAATCGTGATTGAGATCGATATATTTCCATTGTAGGGTGTAGGGCAAGAGTTTTTGTTTAAATTGACAAAAGAGCCACATAGAAATGTAGAGGTCTTACTCAACAAAACTTAAATCATGACGTGGATCATTTTACATTAATGTAAAAATAAAAAAGTTGTGGCACTGATTTGACTTCTAAGATCCCGCAAAACCCGGATGTTGTGACGTCACTCCCACCGAATTGATGGTAGTCCATAGTGGGCTTGTGCAAGTTTGACAAGTCCCTGGTGTCGGCAGCCGGAGGGAGACGGTCAGCTTTGTCTCGCTTGAGTGGCCAGTGACTAGCCATGCATTCATCGAAGGCCACTTTCCACTCACGATGATAATGGGATTAGAACTGACCAGGACTCAATAGCTGCTACTGTTGAAACCGACACGGCGGCAGTGTCGACAGTTAAAAAAAATATAATAATAATAGT
This sequence comes from Hermodice carunculata, assembly GCA_964020975.1. Lineage (NCBI taxonomy): Eukaryota > Metazoa > Annelida > Polychaeta > Eunicida > Amphinomidae > Hermodice > Hermodice carunculata. The sequence goes on along the minus strand of OZ026615.1, from coordinate 74,629,092 downwards.
AGGACCTACTTAATAACACCGTGTAGTTGGCATAATATTATTCAGTTAACTTTGTGGAGGGGAAAATGTATCGCACTTCTGGGTGGGACCGCGGGATGGGAAAATAGGGACATGCACCAGGGACTTGTGCAAGTCTAGAGGGTGGCCAGCACGACAGCGACTCACTGGAGTCTTAGTGCAGAGTCTCCCAGGTTAAACATCTGAAGACTATACTATGTACACAATATATATGTAGACTGAATAAAGCAACTGTCAACTGTCTGTCCTATGAATTTGTTGGGCCCCATTACTGCATGGGACTCATACCACCAATATATCTGGAAAGTGTAATTTTTCCAAATTCCTCACATTGAATGAAAAAAAAAAAAAAGAAAAAAGACCGACATAAATCTATGAAAGTCAAAGCTGCAAACATGATGAAAGTGGATGCGTTGTCAGAAAAAAGGGCACAGCACAGCCATTATTGTGCCTGCTGTATCATTATCTGCACTACTTCAATCAATGTACACAGACTGATGATGCAAAATTAAATCATTCCACAGGAGGTAAATTTGGAACCTGTTAATTAGGTGCAATTAGTTCTTGTGTGATACTTTTGCAATGTTTATACATGCAAATGTTTTAGGTACTGGTGCATTGTATCTTGCAGATGATGTGTCATTGTGTGTGTATGTGGGTTATATTCACTGGTGCTTGCAATTTCACGACTATAGCCAATTTGGCTAAAGCAGCTTCATGGTCTTTAGCCAAGTACTTTTTGTCTTAGCCCAAACCACAGGTGAAATTCTGATGTTTTATCCCTAATAATTCTAAATAAATAACTTCAAGTATTCCTGACTAAATTGGACATATTTGTTCATTCTTGTCATTTCTCCCTTAAATATGTTTTATTATAATTATTTGGATGTCAGTGAACATAATTCATAGTTATGAACATTGAGACAAGATTCATACCACAAAAATTAAGTCAGCATGATAGCGGTGATAATGCAAGGAGTGTTTTCTCTTGCACATAAGTTGCAGAGCTTATACGAGCACTCGTGCCTGTCCGTCCATCTGTCCATTTATTGCTTGTGAACGTGGTACAGAAACTGAATTAAGTAGTTGGGATCTACAACTCAACACTGGTTTTGTCAACTGAATATGGGTGCATATTACAAGTTCAGATATCATGAAAAATGTTTTTCAGTGGTTCAGTAAATACTGAAATATATTCAGCAATTTGGCAAAAGGTTCCAAGATGTTCTAAAATAACATCTTTTTGTAGCTACTAGCTATTTGTCCAATGGACAGCCCTAGCTGAGATACTGTGTGTGTTTGTGTAATGTCATTGGGTCAGGTTTTCTCTGAGCACCAGAGTGTTCCTAAATGACTGCAGATCCACAAAGCCATGTGCCGTTATATTCATTTAAATTTTTTTTTGTGTTCAAGCAACATGTTGTATCAATATATTTAATAGGACGGAATAATTTAAAGGGATGTATGCACTCTTTTCCTCCTCATTTCTTCTGCTTCCAGCATCTGTGGTCCATTGTATGTGCTACACTCGTTGATTTTGTGAAATTCTCAATCTCCCCACATTGGAATTAATCTTGGCAGAGGACAGACTTTTGACATTTTGAATGACGCAAGTCAAAAACATATCATGCCAGGGAGGCAGCTTAACAGACAAGCCTTCCTCTTGTAAAATGCAAGGTATCTGTCACTTCATGTCACTTGTTACAGAAAAAAAAAACAAGAAAACTGAGGAAACTGCGTGATGGGGGAGGCCTTGTAAATGTTTTACAAAAGGTTTCCTGGTCACCTGGACAGAAGAGTACATGTACTTGCTGTGTTTATCATCAGTACAGAAAACTGTTTTACCATTACATCTGCGTGACTTTTTCATATTTCCCATCATGTACATTTCTGGCTATATTTAGCATTATCTGATTAATTTATTAGAAGGCTGGATGGTCATAAAGTGGTGTAATTTTGATTTATTACCGTGGAAGTTGCTCCATTAATTTATGTTATGAAGTGAAACAGACAAGATGAAGAGGAATTCAAACAGTGCATGTTGTACATGGCATGTATCTGGATTCCATCTGCATGTAGATGTATATGGTCAGTATTCTTGCTTTGTGTCCTGGAAAATTACAGGGTTGGTCCTGGTTATAAAGTTTACCGCATGTGGTCTGTGCCATTTGGAAGTTTATATCTGTAATGAGAAAGTGATAACAATTTGTTACAGTTTATCATAGCACACATGGACTTTTGTCTGGACGCTGTCACATACATGTACACATATATCACAGTTTATGACATCCATGTGATAACGGGATCGTGATGTTTGTGATTTAACCCTTTTCCAATCAAGAAAACTCACGTTAACTCTTTGTACTTTTGAGAGTGATAATTTGGCCCTCTCATTTTGCCAAAAACTTTGATCAAAAGAAAATTAACTGAACTGGGTTTGAGGTCCCTCAGAGTTCACATAACATTTATGCTTGTCTGCCTCACAGACTTCGAGCCTAAACAGGCTGTTAGAACCTAGAGGTCATCAACCAAAACATACCAACCCGAATATGCTGCCAGGCAGTCTGTTGTCAGAAGTGAGCTCTTACTGATATGGTAGTCTTTCAGGGTCTTGTAAGAATAAAAGCTTGTTTCATGTGATGGGAGCAGCATATTCAAAAAGAGGCTGTTATGAACAATAGGAGACATTCATATTTAACTGCGATCCTGCTCACTTCCTGTGTTGCTAGGGCAACAGACTGATGCTTCCAAAATGATCAGGGCAGATTTGTATTATATACTATATAAACATCCATAAATAGCATCTTTCTAATCAAAAGTGAGCCAATTTCTAATCAATTTAGGCATCCTTTATGTTTCAAATATATGTTCATATATTTTCTTAAGATTATTCTGTGTTCGTGTTGTTTCTTTTATTGAGAAAATGCTTTTGACCATGCTAAATACATGGATCTGCCCTGATGCAGGTGGCTCCCTCTTTAGCTAAATAGGTGTTAGAGTAGGACCGCATTTAAATATGAATACATCCTATTGCATATGATGATATCAGTCGTGTCAATTAGAGCTCACATAAAGTTCACATTCTGTCAACTTTTATCTATAATGTGGTCCTATCTGTGTAGTTTTTAGCTGAAAATTATTAATGTGGTCTGCCCAGGTGATTTTGAAATTTGGCCATGCAGTGGAACAGGACATGAGGGGTGTGTCTGTGTTCAGTATACCAGAACTCTTGCCAGTGCTGGCCTTTCAACAAATCAAAGTTACAAAATGTTTGCAAACATTTTGTCTACTGAATGCTGGGGTGGTTTTATTATACACTTGCATGTTAAAAACTCAAGCTTTGGGGGAACAGTGATGTTCAATTTTTTGTCTTTGGGTTATCCAAAATAAGTGTCATTTTAGAGACCTTTTATCCACTCTACAACATAACTGTACTAAATTTCCAGGGCTTCACGTTCACCGAACATTTGAGCTGTAGTGATCAGAAGCTACTGTGTCCCCTATATACTGTGAATACATTTATTTTCACGGGCATTAATTTTCACTGTTTTTGCATTTTGGACCTTTCACTGAAACTGTAAATTCACCATTTTTGTTATAATTCCCACAATGCCATGTTAAGAATATATTTCAATGGGTTCTTATTTTCACGGCTTTGAAGCATCAGCAAAATAAGCGAAAATAAGAACACAGCAAAATTAAATAAATTCACAGTAGTATGACATTACTACAAAGGCTGGCCATGATCACTGGCATGTGAATACCTCACCCCCCAAAAAGTGTCAGTAGTCAAAATAAACAAAACTACTTTAGCTTTCCAAATGAGCCATTGGTGATTCCTCATCAGCTTTTTAAGTGCAGGTAAGTCAGCAAAGCACAGGGACCATAAAATTATTAATGTAGTTTCTGGGTAATTTCATGTTGATTGGTAGCAAAATCATAATCAAACCCACTGGGAAGAGATGTGCAGTGTCATCCTGTGGACAACATGTCATTTTAAAATATGAACTATTCTTGTTGTTTCACCAAACACTTGCCTGTACATTGTCAGGTGGCAAAAAGAACATGCTTGAATGCAGTAATTATTCAGGGACAGCATACAATTATATCATCACAGTTCTCTTCAGTTAAGCTGTGCATAAACTTGATGTGTGGGTTTTTGAAGAAATATTCTAATAATATGATGACTGCAAAATTTGAAGAGATTAAAGTACATGTTATATCAGGAGTTTTTATGTAAAATATACATACAGTTTTTTCTACTGTCAAAACTAGTTTTTGCTGAATTTGAGGAAAATGAGTCATTTTTGTGAGAATTAAAAACACATATACAACAATGGATATGCAATTTAGATACATCGTATGTGATAGTTCTGTGCAAATAGACTGGTATGATGAGTATATATATATATATATATATATATATATATATATATATGTTCGTGTCCTTCCATCTTTTGACAACCCTGCCTTGCAGGGCCGCTTAACGATGTGCATTGAGAATGCTGCAAACTTCCCAGAGCTATCCAATTTGATAGCAATAGGGTCATATATAATACATGTAGGTCATAAACAGATTGGATTTATGATCCAGACCTGCAGCCAATATTAAAGTGGGCAGACTCTTCTCTCTCAATGGTTGTGGAGAAAAACACGTTTCTTTGGCCCTATCCAGTACGTGAGGCCTGTAAATGAGACAAACATAGCACATACTTGTGACAACTGGCATTATAACATAATTCAGCTCTACCATCCAGTAGACTGGGAGACAATATGTGAATGACCATCATAACAGTTATGTCCTAATATGGTTATGTTATGTATACTTGTGGTAACTGGTAGAATTATCCTACCCTTTAAAAGGCTGGCCTATCTAAAGCAGCATTCAGTTTCTGTTGAATCACAAACAGAGAGTTGAAACAGAGACCCAAGTCTCTGTAACTATTAAACATAAACGCTTACTCTTACCCTGGGGATGAACAGAACTCTCTAACCTCTGATGGTCAAGCATTTTGGCATATCATGTATCTTATATATATGCATGTGTTTATGTATGTATGTATGTATATATATATATATATATGTATGTGTGTGTGTGTGTGTGTGTATATATATATATATACATATATATACACATATACACACACATATATATACACATATACACACACATATATATATATATATATATATATATATATATATATATATATATATATATATATATATATATATATATATATATATATACACACACACATATATACAGTGGTACCTGCTGCATGTGGCAACCCCTATATACATATATACATATATATATATATATATATATATATATATTATATATGGTTTTGCATACCAGTCACATGAACAGTCAGTATGCGTGCATGCAGGGTGAAAGAATAGAAAAAATCAATAATGCACCTTCCAAGAAATAATTGGTTCCATTGCAAGGTATAATAGATGACTCGTGAATCCACTTGAATGAGTTTGCTTCATGTGGATTTCTTCTCGCCTCAATTCACAGCAGATGTCTTCATTTGGTTTCACAAGCTCATGGCAGCAAAATAACTTCCTTAACCATTTAACCCTTTTGTGGCTCAAGTCAGTGACTCAGACTCAAAGAAAGTTGTTGACATGGGATGTGATAGGGTCATCAGTAATTCTTGTGTAAGATGTTTTTTTGATAACAGATGGATGAAACATGTGGGCATCATGGCCAGTTTTCAGTGGGACAGAACTCAGGGCAGCTTGCAGTATTATTCACATTGACTATTTCCCTGTAGCTCATAGAATACAAAGTGCTATAATGAAGATAAACACATATAGCTGAAGCTGATAGGTAGTTTGTAAACATCAGATGGGGGGCTGATGACTAAGAAGCCATAAAAAAAACAAAAAACCCCGGGGTGGGGGTGGGGGGTGGGACTTTTCAGTTTAATATTGCAAAAAAGCCGACATGTTTAGTTTCCCAAGGGTCTCCTCAGGGACTGAACGACAATGGATGCTGTCCCTGTGGTGCAGAGTAACAAAGGCTGTAGTAATGTTTGTTATAATGCAGGCCTGGTGTTGGACTTGGACAGTGTGTAAAATAAGGTCTTTTCACTTGTCTGAGACAAGTCAATTGTGTGAGGGACAAGTTAGTTTGGCACCTCAGTTGTCCAAATTTTGCATGTACCTCCCTGGACAGAGGGAGGCACTACCCATATTTTGGGGCGGGTAGGCTCCACTGAGGTATGAAACCCAGACCATGGGAGCTAAATCAATAAGAAAATTTACTGGGCAGGGTCTTTGGGAGATGGTATTGAGAAAGTTACTAATTACCGCACACGAAGGGGTAGAAGTGCACACCCCAAGAGGGAAAAACCGTAATAGAGCTCGAGTACTATTTATTGGGGTCTTTGTGAGTGACAGTTAAAAACATAGGGCCTTTAGGATCTCTGGTTTGAAAAAAGGGGGTCTTTTCCATGGGGCCTACCCATAATGCTAAGTAATGGAAGTACCTTACACCTCCCCCCCCCCCAATCCCTCTTTTGAGAGACCAAATTAAAACAGGCTAATTAAAAGTAGCAGTTGGCATGATGTTTTGGCAATAATGCGTTGAAATGAGGTGGGACATTTGGCAATAATGTGCTGAAATGAGGTGGGACATGGGGTCATTAAGCAGATCTATGCTGAAGGCAAAAACCTTGTTCCCAAATGCATTTGACTTACAAGGATTTTCGCACAATCCCAAACAATTCAAGCGAGCCTTTACAAGTATTTGCTTGTGACAAGCAGGTTCAGGGATGCCAGTTGGTTGTGGTGTTTGTAGAGATTTTATGATTGATTATACAGCTTTCCTGGCAAACTAGTAAATATGTATAATTTCCTCATTGGCATAGTGTTTGTTTTCCCTTGTTACTTAAGACTAGGTAAATTAACGTGTTCATAAAGCCAGTATTACAGCTGATTGCAGCATGGCTGTTTAAAATAGGAATATAGAGAAAGTCCTGGTAAATACATGCAAAGCTTCATGCATTTTCATTCCTTAAGATTGTAAGTATGTACCATATTTTTTTACAGTATAGGTTGCTATGTTTTGCATCAATAATGCCATATTGTGTGTTTTGAAAAGGAGAGCAGCGTTTGACTTGTATGGAGATGGAGCTTATAGCATGTACATGTATATACAGAATGCAGCTTAAAAACAACAAATTGCATTTCTTGATTCTAAAGTAAAAAAAATGTAAAGCTACTTTGAAATGTTGTACAAGGTTCTGTCTGCCAGAATATGTGATCTGAAGTGGTCATACAGGTTGAAAATAATCTGATTTAAAATGAAATAAAGAAGGCATGTTAATGTGTGAGACAAAAGCAGCAGTATTTATCATTAGTATAGCATTATTGGCAGCAGTATTTATAAGTATAGCATTATTAGCAGCAGTATTTATCATAAGTATAGCATTATTAGCAGCAGTATTTATCATGAGTATAGCATTATTAGCAGCAGTACATATCAGAAGTATAGCATTATTAGCAGCACTATTTATCTTTAGTATAGCATTAATAGCAGCAGTATTTATCATAAGTATAGCATTATTAGTAGCAGTATTTATCTTTAGTATAGCAATATTAGTAGCAGTATTTAGTATTAGTGTAGCATTATTAGCAGCAGTATCTATCGTTGGTATAGCATTATAAAATGCAATGCAGAGATCTGGAAGGTTAAAACAGCCACTTTACGTTATCTTTGCAAATTTTCTGCAGAATTTACACTGGTCCCTGTCTTCAAAAGCTATTCTGATAAAGACCACCTGTCTTGAGAGACCATAGTTTGGTCATATCCAGAGCTGGTCTTGCAAGACAAGTTTTACTGTACATGTATGTAGTGGGTGATTTGTGTTCACACACGAAGCCATCATTCACACAACGTCGATCATTATGTCTGGGTGCCAACCCAGACATTTTGTTTTTCCAAGAATTAATTCTTTTTTCTTTCTTTTTTTCTTTCTTTCTTGCTTGCTTGCTTGCTTGCTTGCTTGCTTGCTTGCTTGCTTGCTTGCTTGCTTCCTTCCTTCCTTCCTTCCTTCCTTCCTTCCTTCCTTCCTTCCTTCCTTCCTTCCTTCCTTCCTTCCTCCTTCCTTCCTTCCTTCCTTCCTTCCTTCCTTCCTTCCTTCCTTCCTTCCTTCCTTCCTTCCTTCCTTCCTTCCTTGACCTGCACCTTTCTTGGACACTATTATACATGAAAACTCCAAATTTGGCATGATTGTACCTCCATGCAAGGAGTTTGACCGTTTTATACAGTGGAATGAAGATGTTTGAAATTATGCAAATTGGGGGCATTTGAAATTTCAAATCTTGAATATCTTCAAAAGTATAATTGCTGGAGATGTCATTCCAACTTCTACTAGGGGGTTGTTGACCATTGTGCAAGTAATGAATCTGAAGCAAAAGTTGTAGGAATTTAAATTATGCTAAATAGCACCATTAGAAATTTTAAATCTTGAATAACTTCAAAGCTATAATACATAGAGATGCCATTCCAAATTGTACTCCTGTGTTATGGAATAGTTGTACATTGCCATACCAATATGCTTTGGAGACACACACACTGATTTGCTATGCAGCAAATCATCTTTCCTAGTTGTTATTGTATTTGTGTCTTTTCACCCAGACCCACTTCCTGGTAGTCATTACTATATTCCACAGTCCGCAGTCTTTGCACTCTTTAAGCTAACCCATCACTGTCCAGCCTATATAGATGTAGAAGTACTATTGTCCATATTGTACATGTTCTGCAGAATTTTGACAAAGGCTGTGTTAGCCCAAAAAAAGGGTCATCAGAGGGTAACTACTCAGAGCATGTTATTAAATGGGAGAATTATTGCATGTTGTTGTTCAGCCAAAGTGCAGTCTTTTGTTCCCGTTATTGTGATTGACACAGTCAATATTGAATCCAGTAAAGCTTTGTTATTTTGTGAGGGTGGAGAATTAACAGAAGATATTAACAAACATAAAGTTGTGTTCGCATTTGGATATAAATTATAGGAAGACTTTGTTCATGACTGACAATTTGGTTCAGGGTTGTTACATTTGTGATTTAGACAATTTTGATACCATAAAAAGTGGTGACATTACAGAAAACCATTGTTTGACCTTGAGGCACACGAGCACAGGGTATCTATTATTGAGTACCACAAATGTCCACCACTGTCACCCAATGCCAGAATTTGTTTGGCACATACGTATATTTGACAGGCATTGCAAAATAATCATCAAATCAAAATGAAATTTTCATGTCTGCTTTCACCATTTTGTTTGCGTATGAAGCAACTGGCCAATAGCAAGCGAGTTATAACAATGATGAAAAAAATTATCCACAACCCAGTTGTGTATAAAAGCATGGCCTTGGTACATGAGAAGAAAAAGTATGCCCTTTTTTTAGCTCTGCTGACCAAAAGTCGCAGATCTTATGCGACCGCTCATGTCTGTCCGTCCGTCTGTAAACTTTTGCTCGTTAGCACGATAGCGTCCATAGTTTTCAAGTTAGCCCAATATAACTTTCATGACTTATAGGGTGTATGAAAATCTAGGCTGCGTTCGATATTGGTGGCCCACCTACATTATTATGTAATACAGGGGTCAAAATATGAAAATCCTGTGAACACTCTAGCATCTTTAATTTTTGTCGGATCTTCACCAAATTTGGTGGGATTGTTGGGGAGGTCAAAGTCTAAGTTGCTATGATACTAGTGGCACCACCTAAAATTTGATGGAAATTATGAGCCAAAATGTGTTTTAAGATGTAAAATTCCATATTTAGAAAAGTAATTGGATTAGACTTGCCAAATTTATATGATATTTAGACTAAGGCCAAAGATAGAATGTTATGTAATATCAGTGACCTTGACTTATTTTTGTGAGGTCACCATGCCTGTAAAGTTGAAAAGGTGATTTTGTAATTGCCGGGTGTAGCTTGTACATCAATGGCAATGAGAATGGAGCCCCCAGATCAAAATTGCATTTGATTACAGAATACATAAAAGTGTACTTGATGACCTGCTTTTTGGTCACTGTTACCCAGTAATTATGGAGTTTGGCGCTTGTCCAAGTTTATTGTTTTTTCTCAATAACTCGAAAAGTTGTTACCCGATTTGAACAAACAGACTCTATATGGAAAGCTGGATGTTGAGCGCATATTTTAAACATTAACAATTGTTAAATCCGAGTTGAAGGTCAAGGTCAAATGGCCAGTTTGAATATAGGGGTCATCTCTTGAATGCTCTGCACACAACAATTCTCGAGATAAGCCCATATAACACTTAGGAGTTATAAGTGTATCAAAATCTTTGCTGACATCAATGTTGGTGGCGCCACCTATAGTATTATGTAATCAATGGCAGTAGTACTTCCATATGTATATAGGTTAGACAGGGGCAGGTTAGCTTATGGAGAGTAAAGAGTTTGGATTGCGGAATAGGGTAATGACTACTAGGAAGTGGTTCTGGGCAAAAAGACATACAATACAGGTCAAAATGTGAAAATCTTGTGACCAAAGTACTGTCCACAGTTTCCAAGTTAGTCTTATATAACTTTCAGAACTTAAAGGGGGTATAAAAATCTAGGTTCTTTTCGATATTGGTGGCCCCACCTACAATATTGTGCAATATAGGGGTCAAAGTATGAAAATCTTGTGAACACTCTAGCATCTTTAATTTTTGGCAGATCTTTACCAAATTCGATGGGATTGTGGGAGAGGTCAAAGTCTATAAGTTGGTAATGATACTAGTGGCGCCACCTATAATTTGATGGAAATTATTAGCCAAAATGTGTTTTAAGATATGGAATTCCATATCTTGAAAAGTAATTGGATTAGACTTGCCAAATTTATATGATGTATAGACAATGTCCAAAGCTAGAATCATATATAATATCAGTGACCTTGACTTATTTTTGTGAGGTCACCGTGTCTGTAAAGTTGAAAGAGGTGATCTTGTAATGGCAGGTTGTAGCTTGGACATCAATGGCAATGTCAGGACAGCACCAAGCCTATGGGCCTCTTGTAGTACATAATGTGGGTGACCATGATCTTCTGTTGCAAGTCACTGAGGACGTAAAGTTAAGGACTGGCTCACTGTTGTCTTGGCACATGCAACAATATCCATCATAGGAATTGCACAAATAAACTATGATTACATGTTGAGTGAAGTGTCATGTGGTGGACAAACAAGACATTAAAATCACATAAGCTTTACATGTTCAGAAGCCAGGTGAGGATTGGCAACTTTGAAATGAAGAGGTGCAATATAGCCAGAGTGTCAGCGGAGCATTTGGCACATGGGCCTCTTGTTTCCATTTATAAACAAATTACCAGCTGGAGTCAGAGTTTGTAAATGTCCTGTGCTGCATTTTTTCATCAAGCACAATACGTTGTCAGTCAAGACAGAGAGGAAAGTGTTGACCAGATCTCCTCAAGGCTGAATGCAGCAATTTTGATTGGTCATCACTTCAGTTTCATTCACCAAACACATGGCAATGTGTTTGTATTCTCGCTCCTTTGATCCCTTGGCCTTTTCCCAGTTCTTAAATCAGGTTATGTTCAAGACGTTAATGGTTGAACTTTCTAAATTTGGCAAACGTTCTTACACCACGTGAATTATTGATAACATGGAGTCTGTGGTGGCGATGCCGATAACACATTAGCCAAGAAATACTGATTCAGGCAGCCAGGACTTGCAGAAACAGAGATCTCCTGATGGCTATTGTAAGCAAGGTAGACTGATTTATATTGTGCTTATGATTGTCCAAAATGGTCCTGTTTTCATTTGCTGATGTGAAATAAAAGTGTCTTTGTAAATATAGCTTTGCTGGGGCTTTTACAAAAGCTCCAGGGTTAAGTGTTAAAGTTAGAGATATGTGGAGAAAATGCCATTAAACTTCACTTAAGAATTAGATTAACTGACATATGTATGTGGGGGGGGGTGGAGGGTATATGTATGTATGTATGTATGTATGTATGTATGTATGTATGTATGTATGTATGCATGTATGTATGTATGTATGTATGTATGTATGTGTGTATGTATGTATGTGTGCGTGTATGTATATATGCAATGGAACATCTACCTGCTATATGTAGCCACCCTTTTCTGCCATCAAAAAGTGACCACACATGGCAGGTGACCTTTCACCAAAGGTAAATGAACAGGTGAGCTTTCAGGACAGTGGTGTACATACTGCAGGTACTACTGTATGAAGGCAGTACCTGCAGACATCCCTTTTGTTAGGGGACCTACAGGTACTGCTGTATAAAGGCAGTACCTATAGACATCCTTTTTATTGGGAAACTGCCAAAGGTGAGTCCCCTATAGTGATTGCAGGTTCCATCCGTGTGTCCGTCCGGATCGTTTCAGCATGATAACTTTCTAAGTTTTTGAACTAGGACTTCCATATTGCACAGGATTTTAGTTGTCTGTAAGGGCTACCTTAAGTTGTAAGATGGGTGACCTTGACCCAATTCCCAAAGTCACAGAGCCACATTAGTGAATTTGGTGTTCGCATGATAACTTGAGAAGCTTTTGAGTCAGGGCTTTTATATTGCACAAGATTGTAGTCCTCTGTAAGGGCTAGGTGAAGTTTGAAGATGGGTGACCTTGACACAATTCCCAAAGTCACAGAGCTACATTAGTGAAATTGGTATCAGCATGATAACTTGAAAAGTTTTTAAGCTATAGGGATTTCATATTGCACATCATCATATTTTTCTATCAGGCCAAGGTGAAGTTCGAACATGAGTGACCTTGACCCAATTTCCAATGTCACACAGCCACTTTTGTGAAATTTAGTGTCTGCTCAATAATTTATAAACTTCTTCATTTATGGGTGTTAGATTGTATATGATTATAGTACTTTATAGAGCCAAGGTTAATTTCGAATATAAGTGACCTTGACCCACTCTCAAGGTCACACAGCCACTTATTTGCTTCTTAATGCTGGATTTTATATTCAGTGATTTATTACTATATATATCTGACTTTGAACCCGTATCCAAGGTCAGTTTACCCAATGTCCAAGGTGAGATATATTTGCTGCCCTGAACTGTCCCATATTTGTATTCGACGGCCCCCTCAGTGGTGCTTGCACCACTATTAAATTTAGTTTGTATTTATGACTCCCCATGCAATGGGGGGACATTATTTTTGTGTCCATTTCTTCTGCTTCTTCTTGTTTTTCTTCTTTTGTTTCTTCTTGTTTTTCTTCTTCTTTTGCTTCTTCTTGTTCTTCCTCAACACATTGTTGCGTGCGTTGCGGACGCGATAACTCAAGAAAGATTTGACTTGGGAAGTTGAAATTTTTCCTAAAGATGTTTCCATATATAAAAACTTGCTTGGGATTGCAGAAGGGTGACCTTAACATGTTTTTCCAAGGTCACATGGGCATCTCATGTAAAATTGACGCGGACGCAATAACTCTGTAAGGATTTGACTTAGGAGGTTGAAATTGTGCATGATTATGTACCATAATATGAACTAGGTTGGGATTGTAGATGGGTGACCTTGACCTGTTTTCAAGGTCACATGGCCACTTTTAAAAAATCATTGCACATGCACTCGAGAAAGATTTGTCTTAAAGAGGTTGACATTTTGTGTAATTATGTTTCTATGTAAGACTTTTGTAAGACCTTGCTTGTGACTGGATATAGGACCTTGACGTATTTTTCATGGTATTATGGGTTTTTCGTAAAAAAATCAACATGGATGTGTTAACTCAAGATAGATTTGACTTGGGAAGTTGAATTTTATATAAGACCTTGCTTGGGATTGCATATGGATGACCTTGACCTTTTTTTCAAGGTCACATGGGCATGTCATGTAAAATTGATAACTCAAGAAATATTTGACTTGGGAAGTTGAAATTTTATGTAAAGATGTTCCTATATAAGACCTTGCTTGGCATTGTAGATGGGTGACCTTGACCTTCTTCAAGGTCACATGGCCACTTTTTCAAAATCATTGCAGACACACTAGTGAAAAATGTGACTTACAGAGATTGAAATTTTGTGTGATAATGTTTCTGTGAAAGACTTGTAAGACCTTCCTTATGACTGCAGATGTTTGACCTTGGCCTATTTTTTAAGGTCACATGGGCATTTCATCTAAAATCCATGCAAACATGATAACTCCACAAAGATTTGACTTAGGAGGCAGAAATTCTGCATGATTATGTACCATAATACGAACTAGGTTGGTAGTATAGATGGGCGACCTTGACCTATTTTGAAATGTTAATAAAGAGTGTACCTTCACCATATCTGTAGATCATTGGAGTCGGTATGCCTATTTATTAAAATAAGGGTGACAATAGTAAGGGCGCACGGGGAGACATTTGATTTTCTGTTGGAAAATCAGCCCGTTCCAGTTAATTTTGTGGTGATACCCAGGGTGCATATTGTATACATTGCAATACATCAGGCACAGTGAACTGTGCATTGTTGTTTTTTAACCACCACAATGCAATGCATATTTATATTTTCTGGGTCTGCCGAGTTTTTTACAGAACATTACAAGAAATGTCTTTGACAGTTGAAGAAAAGGGTTCTTCGGGGTGCATATCAGCATTTTTATCAATGCTTAAAAGGCAGCATTTCCAAATTTTATAATTGGTATCTGAAAGGTTGACTGATTTCGAACAAGTAACCAACATGAACAATGCTATGTGTATTGCTGTTATGCTGTGTGCCATACTTAACCCTTTCCCCCTTGAATTGACACTTGAATCAACAACTTTTCTTTTGGATGAGTTGGGCACAAAAGTGTCCAACTCATGCCAAGGAAAGTTGTTGACCTGGGGCATGTGATCTTAATAGAGCTCATCTACAATTCTTAGTCAAAATTTTTTTCCTTACTGTTGAAATTAGTTGAAAACACTGAAGCAGACGACATTTGACCATCAGCCAGTTTTGGCCGGTTTAAGGGGGAAAGGGTTAATATCAATACAGTGTACGGTGTGTGGGCATGTGTTGTCTGTAAATCAATAATGAAGAGCATTATGTTGCATTATTAGCGTTGCCTGATTGTATGTTCAAACTTTCAGACTTAAGAAAAAAATGCAACTACCGTGAACCCCCTCTCGTAAGACCCTCCCAAGGGAAGCCACCCCTTTGTTAAGGCCTCTTATTTGTGTATCAGTTATGGTATTTTCATTATATTTTACCCTTCAGGAAAGGCCACCTGTGTTATTAGACCATATTTCTGGTGCATTTGTGGTGGTCTTTTAAGCAGGGGACTATTGTATGCATGCATTTTTAACCGTGCTCAGATGAATGGCTGATAGGAATGATATATAAACTTTTGTTCAGGTTAATTTTTTTTATTTTTGTAAAATGAAGCGAGGGTCTGGCTCCATCCTTTTGTGCCATATTTGTTCAGCCGGTTTTGCCAGTTCAGATTAACCCTTTTCTGATTCTTTTGTCACCAGGGCCAGAGTGTCAGCATTGGGAGCTGGTAAACGTGGGTTAACATCGATGACAGTTGTGACACCTGGATGCACAAGGATATTTGTGTAACCAATCAAATAGTAGATTTCACTTCTGTGGTGGTACTCCTCTGAAACAGCCAAACAGTCAGAGTCTAGTGTTCTCTGCCAAAGCATTTGTGAATGGTCTGTAATGTTTCTGTGTTTAAAAGTGAGAGTTGCTTTGCTGGGCTCAGACCACAGTTCCCAGAAAGTTACTGCAGATGACTGTGAATTCAGCATTAACCCTTTCCCCCTTGAATTAAGACTAAGTCAACAGCTTTCCTTGGCATGGGTTGGGCACTAAGTGCCCAACCCATGCCAAGGAAAGCTGTTGACCTGGGGCATTTGATCTTGGTAAGTCTCATGTACATTTCTCAGTCAAATTATTTTTCATTACTGTTGAAATTAGTTGAAAACACTGAAGCAGAGGACATTTGACCACCAGCCGGTTTGAGGGGGAAAGGGTTAACAATGTGACATTTGGTGGCAGTATGCTGTAGATAATCTCAGGTCATATAGTGCCTATTTTAAGGCTCTGGAAAACATCAGCAAACACCACCAAAGCTTTTGGCACGCAAGCTTGTGAGTCTGCCTTCATGATTCCTGGCCCGGATCTCAGTTCAGATCACTGCTACGTGTCTTTACAAAATAGACATGTATCAGCCCAATTAGGATACTTCACCAAGTTCGTAATTGACCATTGAGTGTGTATCGGTATAGCATATTTATATCAGTATTAAAATATTTTTTATTGCCTGGTAAATGCTTGTGTGGGCTTTGGAAGCAGTTATTTTTGCTGTAGTCTCTTTTACCTGTTACGTGTGCATTAAAATCAATGATGTTTGCTGTTTGGCCTTTCCATCTTGAATTGAGACTGAATTAGAAACTTTCCTTGGTGTGAGTTGAGTGCCCAGTATCAAACCCATGCCAAAGCAAGCTGTTGACCTGAGGCATGTTATGTTGATAGGTCTCATCTACAATTCTCAATTATATTATTAATTATTGTTGAAACTAGCCAAAAACATTGAACCACCACATTTGAATATCAGCTTCTTTTGGTTGTTTTAAGTGCAAAAGGGTTAAAAAAAGAAAATTTCAAAGGTCAAAATGACCTTGACCTTTGACCTGTGGAGGTTTCATGTAAATTACAAAAATGTGCAGTGTTGCAATATCTACAATTTGAACCATACTTCACTGAAATTGGATAAAAATTGACCAACCTACTGCTAGATGGAATTCCTGAGGCCCAAATGACTTTTACTTTTGACATTTACATGTCACATGTAAATTACACAAATGTGTACTGTTACAGTATCTACAATTTGAGCCCAACATGAACCAAATCAGATGAAAATTGACCAAGTTATGGCTAGATGAAAGATGAAATTTTGAAAGATCCAAATGACCTTGACCTTTGACCTATAGCGGGGACATGTAAATTACAAAAATATGTAGTGTTTCAATAACTACAATGTGAGTCCAACATGGTCAAAATTTTATGAAAATTGAGTTATGGCTGGATGAAAATTTCAAATGTCCAAATGACTTTGATATTTGCCATGTAAATTACAAAAATATGCAGTGCTACAAACCTATAAATAGAAGGTGGATTGGCTATCTGCACCTATAATAGTACTGGAGATATTCAAGATGTAAATTTTCAAATGGCCTTAATTTGCATAATTTTCAAAATTGTTGAACCTCTATGAAAAGCTCAAGACTTCATGTATGGTAGTATAATCATGCTAAGTTTGGAGTTTCTACCTTTGATAGTTTTCAAATGAAATATCAAATAAGTTTGCCTGTAAAGAAAGAAAGAACAAACAAACAGTATGTCTGTGTTGGCACACAGACATAATTGATTGGATTTCTCAGTCACTGGGATCTGTTCGGGCAAAAATAAAACAAATAACATTGTTGCCTGTGGACCTCCGTGGGGATTTTTTTCTGGGCCAATGGGGATGCATTTATTCCACAGGCTAGGTCGGAAAGGTATATTAGTGTAAAGGCTTCTGGTAGTCAGAAAAATGTTCATGTATCACTACAATAAACATGCCTATTGGACATGCTCTTGCCACTTGCATGTAATGTGCAATTTGCAAAATCATACTGTATATTTGGATTTATTTCAGGTACTTGTAAGAAAGTCTCATTCTGCCAGGTTTGGGGGCCATGTAACAATGTGGATTTTATCTGTAATACCAGTATAATGTGATGGGTAGAAAGTAACAGTAGCTAAAATTTAACATCTTGGTATTTCTGGCCATATGGAATGGAGAAAGGTGTGTGGTTGGCTGAGCAGTAGCATGGTAGTGTTTTATTAACTGTGCCGCCCAGGTTCCTGACTGTGCACTTGCTGGTTTTCTCAGAGTCATTTGGTTTCTGCGACCACGTGAACAAGTGGTAGGAAGTATGTGCCCACATTTGTATCATGTAGGGTGGTGTTGAGGAGTTAAAGCTTGACTCCTTTCACAATCCATGTGAATAAATGTGTCCATACTTACATGGATTAAGATGATTGATAGTATACAGTACAGTGGTGTGCCACTCATAAGGCCACCCCAAATGCAGCCCAAAAGCAGCCTTTCAAGAGAGGTGGTATCTACAAAGGGGGGTGATATATAGATGAAATGTCACCCTTTGTGCATAGGAATGGTGGTCTGGTAAGATAGGTAGCCTTTGGTAAGCAGGGCCTGACAAGAGGAGGACCACTCTAGGGGACAGTATGCACAGCTGACTAAGTACCAGTTGGAAATATATTGAAATGATTTAAATATTTGAATTAAAACCAATGTAGATTTCCTGCTGTGTCAACCTTTTTGGTGATGATGCCAGTGGCGAGACAAAGCAATCACCTTCTGGATGTCTTTATGTCTATCTGTCAACCAAAAACTTTGAAGCAGCATTATTTCATTCACTAGACTAGGCAAGGCTTTCATACTTGGGTGGATGATTTATAGTGAGCATTACTACAAAAAATTTCGGAGTGGCGTTTTTTCTTAAACTGGACTAAGTAAGGCTTTGGTATTGGGTCATATGGTTCATAGCAATCATCACTGGAGACATGGTAATTTGTGTAAATTCGTGTGACCTCTAAAGGTCAAAGGTCAAGGTCATTTGGCCATCTGAAATGTTCATTTCAATATAATTTGGTCACTTTTTAATCTGATTTTAATCATGTTGGGCTCAAATTGTAGAATTGTAACAATACACATTTTTGTTGTTTGTATGTTTTCTCTAAATGTCCAAGGTCAAGGTCATTTACCCATCTGAAATATTCATGTAGTCTTAACTTGCCTGATTTTCATCCAAGTTACTATAAATCACGTTGGACTCAAATTGTAGGAATTGTAACAAGACATGTCATTGTAATTTACATGTGACCTATAAAGGTCAAAAGTATGTCATTTGGCCATCTGAAATGTTCATGTAGTCAGAATTCAGCCAATTTTCATCTGATTAATGTTGTTGGGTTCAAAATGTAGGAACTGTTACTATGCACATCTTAGTTATTTACATGTGACCTGTGTATGGCGAAAGTCAAAGTTATTGGCCCATCTCAAATCGGTCAAGGTCAATTTTCATCCAATTCTAAAGGGTAACAGCCAAGGTCATTTGCCAATCTTAAATAGGTCAAGGTATGGTTGATCATAGGCCCCTTGTTACTACTGAACATGAATAACAAAGTACCTATACGTGCTTTCTTTTGGTGTTCTTAATTTGTCCTTGGAGTGTCCTCCAAAGGTCAAAGTTAGGTCACTGAACATATGAAATCATGTTGGCTGAGGGGTATTAAGTGCTTTGCATGATATCTTGTTTTTATATTTAACTGTGGCCTCTGTACTTTGTGATGGATGGTTACACTTCAATAGTATTCTTTCTGGTATTTTTTGTTCCTCTTTTAATAGTTAATGTTTGTGTGTGTGTTTATGTCACTGGTAAACTTGGAACTGGTATGTCAAGCAGTGAATTGCATGACAATTTTATATATTTTATTGGCCATTTTGCTAAAATTGTGATATATTCTCAGTAAATATATATTGAGATTCATTTCATATGTTTAATATCTATACTAAGTACTATAATGTTTGGTCTTCCTACATTGCTGATAAATGCTGACAAGACATTCATGCCCCCTGGGCATGGCTCTGGTAACACAAAGTAATAAAGCGCAGCATAATATTGACACTTTGGGTTTGATATGTTCACAATGTATTACACCCATTTATTTTGTGTTTTTCTTGAAACCAGGTGGTGCTGAAAAGTTCCAGTCGCTGCCAGGTTGCTAGGTGTCTCTGGCCAGGCACAGTGACTGCATTGTGAGACAGACTCAAGCACCACTATGGGTGATGCCAAGTAGACTGACGCATATTCCTTTTGTCTTCATGTGAATTCAAGGTAGGACTTCACAACCATTTTGCCTGATGGACAGATCATTCGAAACGAGAGTTGAAGACAGCACCTCATTTATGGGATGCGAATGATGTATTTTGAATGTAACAATGTTGCGGTTTGATTCACAGTCTGTGGTTTGCATATTAACCCTTCCCCCTTGAGTTAAGGCTGAGTCAGCAGCTTTCTAGAAGCGGGTTGGGTGCTCTTACTTTCAGGTTTTGGTTTGCCTTTGATGGCGGGCAGTGCCGTGCTGCTGTCAAGGTTTCCTGACTGTTCATACCAAATAACCAGCGACACTCATGTTAGGCTGAGGGAGCTCTCTCCAAATAGGCCACAGGCATGACTCATACCAAGTACTATATTACCCCTTTTTGGCAACCCTACCCCCGTCAGTGTCACTGTGTTTTTTTTTTTTTTAATGATCCATGCTTAAAATTCGTATGTATTGTAAATATTTTATTATAAATTATACAGATGTAGTGTTAATCTTCCAAACATTGGTCGGAACTTGAATATCACATGATAAAGAATTGCCGAGTACACTGGGTGATCAATGTATTTAATATGATGATCAAAGTAGTTTACTGTTACTAACATGTCTGAGTTGAAAGAATGGAAATTCTTTTTAAATTAAGGATATCAAAATATGAGTTTGAGTTTGCAGCATTTATCAATATGACCTATCCTCAGCTGAGACCAACTTTTGAGACACCGTGCAATGCTAGATGGTAGTGCACCAGAAATCAGATATCAGTTTGTGACATTGTGCATAATTTACTCCGAATCACTCAACTATGGCCAGGAATACTATTTGTTACCATATATTTTTGTTGAACACAGCGCAGAGTTTTAGCTAGCTGTATTAAGCCGTACCACAGGAGAGTGAAACCCCGGTGTGGTGTGGCTCACAATGAGTAAGAAAAACTAAATAGGCCTACTGTGTAAGGCAAACTAGTTTTAATTATCTTTGTTATATTTTCAGTAATATAAAAATTCCATAGCAAGTGATAAAATAATTTCAATTCTTTTAAGGATATATATCAGGTTGTAATGGGTTAAACCATCGTTTTTGCTATTTTCACACATGTTATGCACTTTTCCTTTAAGTTTTGTATGCCGGAATCCGATTTCAGGTTGTACAAAGGAAAATTGAGAATTTTGGCAAAAGTATTGGGCCTGGTTCTCACTGTTTGGTGTGGCTTCGGCTGGGGACTAGCTAAGCTTCTAAGCTCCGCCCTGCAGGAATCCAACAGGAGCCTCATTTACATACAGCAGGTGTGAGCGCTTCTGCGCACGCTCCGCACAAGCAGACTACGATCAGCTGGGCAGGCAAACCCCATTATCGCTTTGTGTACAACTCTCGTTTGAACATATCCATGTAAACTCAGACTTCCGTCCTCTTGTTGCGCCAATACTTGTTCTTTCGCTCAGTTTCAGAGTTCCAACTTTACAAGTTGCACACACAGCAACGGCATCAACACAAGCCTGCAACTGAGAACAGTCCCATAATCAGTATCCCTCTGGCTGTTCATTCACATCTCTTTGTTCATAACAATCTGACTGTAGAGCTAGCCTCGTGGACCACAAAGTCTCCGAGTTTCTGGGCACTAGCACTGCAAAATCGTTTGTCCAGACCGGGTTGCCTTGTGGATGTTGTGGTGTTCACCGAATCAGTATCCGTGACCTTGGCCCCGACTTCGTTCGACCCTGACCCAGCAATGCCAGACTTGCCCGGGAACTACGTGAGGCTCACGTCGGGTTGCAGGGTCGTCTCCACTGGAGGGAACTGATTGTAGTATGAATCTATGATCCTAGATCAGACGCTTTGAGTTCACTTGCAACTGACGCGGGCATCGGTCTGCCCCTAGGTTTTTTCTTTCTCGGCATCTTTGCAATAGCACTTTCTAAACACACAAATGTAAGCAACGATCCTCTGAACTTGATAGAAACTTTCTGAACTGAGACTGAAGTTCCGATTTACTGACACCTGTATTGGGCCCCACGCAAGACGGCAAACATCGTAGAACCCGGTGGCCCCGTAGCCACCTGTCAGTCATTTGGCGGCCAATCAGGGTAAACTTGAGAAACCCCAACATGGAATCCAAAGTGACAGATGAGCACGATTATAACACTTTTGGATGTAAAACCTCTAAAATAAAGCATTCTTTGAAGTTTGATGCTCCAAACTTGTCCATTTACTCAACAGGTAGGAGTGTGTAACGGAATACCAAGGTGTCATTGCGATCAAAGGCCCAAAGAATAGCGTAAGTCCTATTGAAGTCGGCATTTGCTATGAAAGCGTTTTTCTCTGCATCATTCCTGGCCTTTGTTTCTCAACTTCTTGTGAAATCAACTTCGTCAGTTTTGCTCATAGAGACCTGGGGTTTGTGGCAAACTGTTCACAAGAATATAATCTTTAAAAACTTGTCTCAGATTTTTTCTATGTTGAGTGGTTTTCTCTCTACAGCGAGTCAAAACCTTTGATGTAAGAATGGAATGTCATCTTTTCAACTTTAAACATGAGTGTCTCCACAATAGCGCAAACAATGAAAAAAGTGAGACACGTTTGTGTAGAAAATCATGTCTGCTAGCTTTTGCAACAGAAATGCACATGTTCAAGCTCAAAATAAAAAAGTAGATTTAACAATTGTGTGATTTTTTTATGATCACTTTACCAGATTGTTGTGTCAACACAGAAGAACTGGTACAAATGAAAATGCTATCAACTTATTCCCAGATTAGTTAGCTTTCAGGAAATATATAGTTTATGGTACTTTTAGCGTATTTTCAGACTTTTATTAAGTCATTTGTAAGACTCATGCGTAACCTGATATATACCCTTAAAGGGTTTCCTGGGTTAAAATGTGGGTGGATCACTTTTTAGTAAATGTGTAATCATGCGGCACAGGGCCTTACACGGTTTAGGCTGTATTGCTGTCTAAGCATATAGCAGAGAACTGGGACATGGGAAGGAAGCTTGATATCCAGGATGCAGCAATCTGTTGCAGAATTCTTGGAAGGAAGATATATCATGATTCACAGATCACATCAAACTCAAATTTACCAGTACTTCAATTGTACAATGATTATATTTCTTAGCCTCATTACATTTTGGTGACCTTGACCTCATTTTCAAGGCCACAGGACAATGTGTGCCAAGTAGTGCAGGGGGGGGGGGAAGGAACGTATATTGTTTGGTGGTGACATCTGGCCCAGTTATTGCCAAAATATCATGAAATGCCATTGATTCATTGTAGAATTGACAGTGTTTTGGTGTCAACAGTATGCAATGAAATAATGATACTGGCTAAATTACTGTGTTTCTATGTATTTTTAGTCAACAAGTGCCTTTGGCTGTGCCCAGGTAACTAATTAAACTGATGTCAAAGGAGGTGATGTTTAAAAAGGGAAAGAATGTCCATTTTAAACATGTTTGAACAAATGTCCAACTTGCCTAAAGCCTAACAGAAATATATGTGTGGCTCTGGTAACTCGACCAACCCTACTGAAAAGGCCTGACCCTAAATAAATTTAATAAAACATAAAAAAAAAAAAAATTCATAGCTGCCTTTTCCCAATAAAAATTGATCAACCCTGGCTGAAAGATTTTATCGAGAAAGTGGCTTGCATGTGCCATTATTTGCTCTGCTGACCAAAGCTTGCAGAGCTTATGCGACCACTGATATTTGTCTGTCCAACTTTATGGTGCTAAAATTGTATTACTATTTAGCTGTTTATACCAGTGTCGGTATGGTGGAATGATGTATGAAGCTTTTAAGTTTCAAAGGAGACGTCCGTCCTTAAACTTTTGCTCATTAGTGTGATACCTCCCACAGTTTTCAAGTTACCCAATATAACTGTCAAGACTTACAGGGTTTACGAAAATCTAGGCCGCTTTAGATATTAGTGGTGCCACATACATTACTATGTAATATAGGGGTCGAAAAGTAAAAATCTTGTGAACACTGTAGCATCTTTAATTTTTGCCGGATCTTCACCAAATTTTGTGGGATTGTGGGTGAGGTCAAAGTCTTAAGTTGGTACTGATACTAATAGCGCCACCAATAATTTGATGGAAATTATGAGCCAAGATGTGTTTTAAGATGTAAAATTCCATATTTGGAAAAGTAATTGGATTATACTTGCCAAATTTATAGGATATATAGACCATGGCCAAAAGTAGAATGTTATATAATATCAGTGACTTTTTATTATTGTGAGGTCACCATTCCTGTAAAGTTGAAAAGGTGATTTTGTAATTGCCGGGTGTTGCTTGGACATCAATGGCAAAGAGAATTGAGCTGCTAGATCAAAGATGCACTTGATTACATAATACATAAAAGTGTACTTGGTGACCTGCTTTTTGGGTCACTGTGACCGAGTAATTATGAAGTTTGGCGCTTTGTCCAAGTTTATTATTTTTCGGCAATAACTCTCAAAGTTATGACCCAATTTGAACAAACTGACTATACAGAAAGCTGGATGTGGGGCGCATATTATTTGGACAATTTTTTAATCCGAGTTGAAGGTCAAGGTCAAATAGCCAGTTTGAATATAGGAGTCACCTCGTGAATGCTCTGCACCCAACAATTCTTGCGATAAGCCCATATAAGGTTTAGAAGTTATAAAGTGTATAAAAATCTTTGTAGACATCAATGTTGGTGGTGCCACCTATAGTATTATGTAATATACAGGTCAAAATGTGAAAATCTTGTGACCACAATACTGTCCACAGTTTTCAAGTGAGCCCAATATAACTTTCAGGACTTATAAGGTGTATAAAAATCTAGGTTCCTTTCGATTTTTGGTGGCGCCATCTACAATATTATACAATATAAGGGTCAAAATATGAAAACCTTGTGAACACTCTAGCATCTTTAAATTTTGGCAGATCTTCGCCAAATTCAGTGGGATTGTGGGGAAGGTCAAAGTCTAAGTTAGTGGTGATACTAGTGGCGCCACCTATAATTTGATGGAAATTATTAGCCAAAATGTGTTTTAAGATATAAAATTCCATATCTTCAAAAGTAATTGGGTTAGAATTGCCAAATTTATAGGATATATAGACAATGTCCAAATCTAGACTTGTATGTAATATCAGTTACCTTGACGTATTTTTGTTAGGTCACCATACCTGTAAAGTTGAAAGAGGTGATTTTGTGATGGCATGATGTAGTTTGGACTTCAATGGCAATGTCAGCACAGCACCAGACAGGCCTATGGGCCTCTTGTATTACACAATGTGGGTGTCCTTGATCTTCTGTCCCAAGGTCACTGAGGACATAAAGTTAAGTACTCACTCATTGTTGTCTTGGCACATGCAGTGTTGGCATAATTCATCACAGGAGTTGCACTAATGAGCTATGATTACATGTGGATCGAAGTGCCATCTAGTGGTCAATTTTTACATTAAATGTATATAAGCTTTATATGTTCAGAAGCCACTTGAGGACTCACAACTTTAAAATGAACGGGTGCAATATAGCCACAATTCCAGCAGAGCATTAGGCCCATGGGCCTCTTGTTTTGCATTAAAGTCAACTCAAACACAGCGTTTTATTTCAGATTGTCTGGAGGGTTTACTTGGACCAGGGAAACAGCATAGCTGCATAGCCGTGGTCGTTAGGTGAAACAGCATAGCCTTGTTTGTTCGGTGATCGTTATGTAATATTTAGCTAGGTTCCAGGTGTATGTTCTCCAAGTTGCCAGGGCAAATGGTCGTTAAAGTATTTTTTAAAAGATGACTTACTATCTCAACTTTAATATGCCTGCTCGGTTGTGTCAACAAAATTCAAGCGACCCTTCCCTAATAAAACTGATTGACCTTGGCTGAAAGATTTGAGAAAGTAGCGGTCGTGTACCCTTATTTTGCAGTGATGTCAACTCAAACACAGCATTTTATTACAAACTGTTTGGAGGGTTTACTTGGTTCATGGAAACTGCATAGCCAAGATGTTAGGTGAAGCAGCATAGCCGTGTTTGTTCTGTGATCATTATCCTAATATTTCGCTAGGTTCCAGGTGTCCATTCTCCAAGTTACCAGGGAAAACGGTCGTTAAAGTACCTTTGAAACATGACTTACTATCTCAACTTTATTATGCTCGCTTGGTTGTATGAGAAGCAGTTATTGTTAGTTACAAATCCAAATGCGACACGATATCCTGGCAATACAACTCATGCATGTTGGTACCATTTGCGGAAAGCACCATTTAGAACATGGTGCATTTCACTGCGGGACAGTCACTCAAAAAACATTTGATTTGGATAAAGTGAAACATGGCTACAGCAAATATTATACCATTATTGATGCTCAGAAATATTTGTAAAATCATTAATTTTGGTTTCATATATTTACCGCTCCTAGATTGTCCCATTACTATCCTCACTTACAAACCATTGAGACTTTCTGCCAGATCACAGAAAGTTATGGCTAAAACTCACAAAGTTGTTGCTGAATCATCAAATTAAAATTTGTAGCCCATTGCTGTTGGTAGCTGTCAAATTACCACTTACCCTAAAGTGGGGACACTGTGCTGAAACAGTACAGAAATTTGTCACCAAAGCCATGGTATGGTATACCAGTCAATGTGAGAACTGCTGGCTTTAGACTAGGCATGCTTGTACGTAAATGAACCTTACTGCCAGTTGTGACAAAGTGGCAAGCAAAATTTACTGTACCTTTAATACTGACAACTGAGATAAAATTTATCTCAGTGCTATTTTGTACAACATATGATGAAAAACCCCACTGACTAAATGCAAGGCGTGCTGGTACATGAGTGAGTGGTATGTCCAGTTGTGGCAAACTGACAAGCAAAGTGTAGCTTTATTGCTGACAGCTGATACAAAATTTATCTCAGTGTTATTTTGTACAACATTTGATGGGGGAAAAAAACCCTCTCAGATACAATACATACATCTGTCACCTTGTATGTGTAAAATGCAATGTCACGTTTTGCAGTTTGACATGAACAACGTGTGACAAGCAGGCTGTTTGTTCATAAGGATCCTACTGCTGGAGCTTGCCTAGTTTAAGAACAACAGAAGTGAGCATCTAAATGCTAGTCTATATCACTTTCTTGTGTGGGAACACTTGAGTGGCAAAAAGGTTTGGCATTGGGGATGTTTGTGGAGGTAAATTGCATGTGGTACCATGCACACATGTGCATGCATGCATCCACACCCACACCAATGCCCACACACCCTCACACTCACCCACACACCCACACACTTATCCAAACCAATGCCCACACACCCACACACTTATCCAAACCAATGCCCACACACCCACACACTTATCCAAACCAATGCCCACACACCCACACACTCACCCATACCAATGCCTGCACACTCACACCCACCCACACTCACCCACACCCACTTCATCTGCAAATTTTTTTTTAAAATTCCATTTCACTGCTATATATTTATATAATTAATATATGAAAAAATATCAAATTCCATTTCAAGGATGAAAAAATGCACAACTGTGCTTCGGTTTTGGAAAAAATGGAAAATCATTGGCTCTTTCATATACACCCTCCACACACATGTACTTACACATACACCTCCCACTCCCCCACCCCCGCACACATAGACTGGTACCTGCTGTGTATGCATATGTGTGTGTATCTACCATGTAACATTAATGGAATACAAATGAAGATAATTTC